>MU968533.1:16675-166003 GCA_034641835.2 Pinus albicaulis | reverse complement strand
ATATGCCCAAGAATATTAGCATTGGAGCACCTCTGGTTTGGGATAAAGGATAAGGGGTTCTAGGAGTTAATGGGTTTAAGGGTTTAGGAGCAAGGGGTTAAGGGTAAAGGGTAAAGGGTTAGGGCTTATGGGATTTAGAGGTTAGGGGGTTGAGGTATAGGGGGTTTAAGGGTTAGAGGTTAATGGCTTAGTGGTTAAGGGATTTAGGGGTTAATATTAACCATCGAGGGCTTACATGTCAGGGGATTTAGGGGTTAAGTGCCTAAGGGTTATGTTATTTAGGTGTCAAAAGGTTAAGGGGTTAGGGGTTAATGAGTTTAGGGGTTAGGGGTTATGGGTTAAGGGTCAAGGTTTAAGAGAATATGGGATTAGGGTTTATGGGGTTCAAGGATTCTAAGTTAGTGGTTAGGGGTTAAAGAGTTAATGGCTTTGGGTTTAAGGGATCAAGGGGTTAATTTGTTATGAGTTATGGGTGTAGGGATTAAGGGATTGTGGCTTTGGGGTTAAAGGGATAGGGACTTTAGTGGTTATGGGTTAAGTGCGTATGGGTTGTGATAATGTGACCCCTAATCCCCTTGTCACAACTATTGGGGGTTCCCCTATAAATTTCTATCATTGCCTTACCTATAGGTCCCCTAGCCCCTATGCCATAAGGCCCTAAGGCTCCTTCTCATTCTCTAATGTTAGGATTATAGATCTCAGTAAACCATGCTTAAACCTCTCACTTCTACCCATCCATGCTACCCTTATGTCCCCTTACCCCGCTCAATACACCAAAAGACCCCCTCCCCCAAAATTCATGAGAATTGAACATTTGGAGGCGATCATTTAACAACAAATTCACAACTACTCCATTTATAATGGTGTATTGGAGCTATTATATGTCATTTCATTGAGCTACAGTGATAGGTGAGAGCTATGCATAGCTCACTAAAGGTGTATCAAGAGACTATTAGTCTATTGGATATAGAATTTGACTCTTTTTTTGTAACTTAGCGAAATGGAAAAGATGTGGAGACAATCTCCATTCTTCTTCTTTCACCGTGCCATGTAAAATAAATGAAGCAAATAGTCTCAACCCCTTGTAGAAGGAAAGCTGAGAACAATAATTAGCATGAACAAACAAAGAATCCAATGAGTTAAGCTTAGAGGGGTATCCCTTTGTAAAAAAGCATTCATAAGCTTGTTAGAGTTAGTATGAATCTTTACTAGAGGTTGAGTAGTCTTCACATCACCAACCACATCCAATAGAAAGGTACCAACCCCTACAATAAAAATAATGTCTCCAAATAAGGTGTAGTTAATACCAATAATATCACCTTGTGAATCTATTACAATATGATTTGGAAAGTACGTTTCCATACATGTGTGAAATAAAAAATCCATTTGGTTATCAAAAGGAAGTCTTTTTTAAGACCTCCAGAAACCCCCCTTGAAGGAGACAAGAAGGGTTTGAAACCATATAATACAAGTCGATCTATGAACCCTATTTCTGATGTTTTCTATGCATGTATTTGTTCACTCGGTTTGACATGTGATAGACAATATATGAAGCTTTTTTTTCCACATATCATCTTCATTAGATATCATGTTGCTAAGAATGAAGTGTCTGGATTAGAGTAAAGTTCCTATTTTAGTTTGTTGTCTTTTTTTGTCTTTTAGAGTACAAATATTTCTGGTATATTGTGCTAAGGTAGTTTGGCTTTCAAATATTCAAGGAATATGTGAGCTAATATAAGAAAATATTGTAATATTTGAAATAACATGATGAACTATTTAGCACAATTTATGGTGTTGGATTGATTGAGATGTTTATTTTTGGATGGATGAATGTACATCTCTTTAGCCAATAGACAAAACTCATTAAGCATTGTTGCAAGAATGTTATTGACATGTTGAAGTGCCATTGAGACTTATAGGTAGAAGATTTAGACTTGTATGTTTTCACCTATCCGGGTGTGATGATACCTTGTGGAGGTAAGCAAAATTTCCATTTTTTAAACTTTTGGATATATTCTATATGCTCTTGAGAGAATTTCAACCTTTTAAATAAAACTACAAACAAATGTACATTCATGAAATAATTACTAATTGATTTGGGGGTGACTCAACAAATTGTAGCATGTTGGCTTGTTGAATTTGTTAGTAAGTTAATTAGGGCTTGATAAATTTGTAAGCTTCAGTGGGATTTATTGTAGTTGTATGTGCTTTAGAGAAGCGAGTTTGGAGTGGTGGTTGTGCTTCCTTTATTGAATTTGATTTCTTTGGTTCTTCTTCTTGTGCATGCCCACTGTGGTATATTCTCATTACTGGTTAAGGAGTTAGGGATTGGGGGCTTAAGTGTTAGGGGCATAATGAATTAGTATTTAAGGGATTAGGGATTGGGGTTAGGGGAATAATGAGTTAGTGGTTAAGGGGTTATGGATTGGGGGGTTAGGGGTTAGGGGATTTAGGCGCATTTATGGGTTAGAGGAATAATGAGTTATTGGTTAAGGGAATAGGGATTGGGGGCTTAGGTGTTAGGGGATTTAGGCACAGTTAGGGGTTAAGTGAATAATGAGCTAGTGGTTAAGGGATTAGGGATTAAGGGCTTAGGGCTTAGTGGATTTAGCAGTTAAGGATTTAGGGGTTAGGGTTGAGGGGTTAATGGGTTAATGGTTAAGCGTTAACGGTTTAGGGGTTTAGGGGTTAAGAGATTAGGGGTTTAGGTGTTAGTGGTTTAGGGATTTAAGGGTTTAGAGGTTTAGGGTTTAGGGGTTAAATGGGTTAGGGTTTTAGGGGTTTAGGGGGTTAAATGGGTTAGGGTTGGGAATTAGGGCTTAAGGGGTTAGGGATTAAGGGTTAGACGTTTAGGGTTTACGGGGTTAAATGGGTTTAGGGGTTTAGAGGTTTAGGGGGTTAGGGGATTTAGCAGTTAAAGATTTTAGGGGTTAGGGTTAGGGGTTAAGGGGTTAAGGGGTTAGAGGCTAAGGGGTTAGATGTTTAGGGGGTTAAATGGGTCAGGGGTTTAGAGGTTTAGGGGGTTAGGGGATTTAGTAGTTAAGTATTTTAGGGGTTAGGGGTTAGGGGTTAGGGTTTGGGGGTTAAATGGGTTAGGGGTTTATGGGGTTAAATGGGTTAGGGGTCGGGAATTATGGTTTAAGGGGTTAGGGGTTAAGGGTTTAGGGGGTTAAATGGGTTAGGGTTTTAGCGTTTAGGGGGTTAAATGGGTGAGGGGTTATAACCATTTATTAGGTGAACAAGGCATAATCTAGTTGTAGTAACCATAACTTGGTCAATTTGTTATAGTCAAGGCAAGACTTGGTTGGGTTCCCAAGTTCCAAAGAAGTAAGGGTAATTGTGAGGGCATGAGAACTAAGGAGTGTCAGTGTGTGCCAAGGAATGAAAAGGCATGCTAACACATGCTAGAAAGTGTCAATGGATGTTGAGGAGTGTTAGGGAGTGCCAGGACATTGCAAGGGAGAACTAGGTCAAAATGCACGGAAATGAACGAATAAGAGTGTGTGCCAAGTAGTGTCAACGAATTCCAAGTGTCTCAAGGATAAACTGTGTTAGGAGAAGGTCAAAATAAGACTTGTAGGAGGTAAGCCTATGGTTACATAAAGGGTTGGATAAGGTGCCAGGGTGTGGCATGAACACATGCTAGGGAGTGTGAGGGCCAAGTGTCAGGGAAACACAAGGGGGCACTAGTTTAAAATGCATGGAAATGAAGTATAAGCCAGTACCATGTGTGTTAAGAAGGGAGTGACATGGTATTCTAGGAAGTTCCAAGGCACGTTAGAGTGCTAGGGAAGCATACAAAGTTGTTCCAAGTGCCTAGGTGTGCCAATGTGTGCTAAGGAGTGTTAGGGAGTGCCAAGAAAACATAACAGAGGCACACTAGGTCAAAATTCATAAATGAATGAATAAGATTGTGTGAAAAGGAGTGTTAGCTAGTTCTAGGTGTCTCGAGGAGGGAGTGACACGGTATGATAGGCAATACTAAGTCATGTTATAGTGTCAGGGCAACATGCATCCAAGATTTTATATATTCACATACGTGATAGTCACAAGATGTCAACAAAATCACATACTTATTGTAATCCTCAACCAACAAATATATGCTACATTGCTTCTTAATGTGCTTGCAATTAGGTAGGCATCAAAGACAATCATTACAATGGGTTAAGGGGATCTGAGAGAGAATTATGTAAGGAGTTCCTTCTAGCTGGTAAAGGACATTGGTATTACTATTGTTAAAGGGGGTGGCCTACAAGGATACATTGGTAGCTATTGATGCAAGAGCATAGTTTCAACAATTTATTTCAAAATTTGTATTTGTCCTCCATAAGGTCTTAGAGATTTTTGGAAGAGGAAGTTGGTTTCCTTGTTGCCCTATAATTTTGTAGAATTTCTAATTTCATATTTGGGATAGGAAATTTTAGTAACTTTAGGCATAAGCTAAGATGTTTTTTATTTTTATTTTTAAGGCCTCCTATTCATTAGGAAAGTTGAGTCTTATGATTAGGATTACTTGTGGCATCCTATGTATTTTTCAAACTCCAATACACCAAGGCAAATATGTGGAGGACATTTGGGGGAAATGTGATTGTCCGTGAAATGTAGATCGGATTTGGGGAACTTGTAGCTCTTTTCCTTCGACCCTACTAGTTCTTAGAGGTTGTATTTGGAGCGGTTAGTAGGAAAAAACATAATATGCCCAAGAATATTAGTGTTGGAGCAGCTATGGTTAAAACACGAGATTCAAAGTTCAAATCCCCTTGAGTTGCCAACCAAAAATAATATTTTTTTATCTATTTATTTATTAAATTTTTAGAATGTGGTTTAATGAAAAAGAAAAATATAATATAAAAGAAATAAATATGACATGATTAAATTTCATGTGGTTTGAATATCGATTTTCAAAAATAAAAAATATAATTTTATCCACTATCCACTCATGGATATTTCAATGCAAACTTCCCAATGCTAATGATTTTGTCTTAATTGCTAACTATCTTAAATGGGTTTTGTCTTAATTGTCATTGTCTTAAGTCGCCATTGTCTTAAATATATAGTTATGTCTTAAATATTTTTGTCTCAAAGTGTTTTTGTCTTAAATCTAAATTTTGTCTTAAAATATTTTTGTCTCAAATTGCTTTTGTCTTAAAATATATTTGTCTCAAACTGCTTTTGTCTTAAATATAAAGTTTTGTCTTAAAATATTTTTGTCTCAAATTCGTTTTGTCTTAAATATAAAATTTTGTCTTAAAATACTTTTGTCTTAAATTTTTTTGTCTCAAATTGTTTTTGTCTTAAATATTTTTGTCTCAAATTATTTTTGTCTTAAATATAAAATTTTGTCTCAAATTATTTTTGTCTCACACTATTTTTGTCTTAAATTTTATATTTAAGACAATTCAATTGATATTAAATTTTAATATAAAATAACTAAAATAAAAAGTGACTTTTTGAGACAAAAGATTTCTTTTGTCTTAAACAAATGTCTTAAACTGCCCTTGGTGTAGTATCTTTTGTCTTAAACAAATGTCTTAAACTGCCCTTGGTGTAGTAGTGCCGCTATCTTAGCCTTATGGCATCAAATCTCTGGAACCCATCAGGACGGTGGTGCAGGACGGCAAAAAACTTTACTTTTAGCGCATTATTATACACCGTCACGATACTTGGAATATTTTTGTTGAAGCAATAACTGCTTATTTTGATTGGAATCTCACCCATTATCGTTCAAGCTAAGCTACTTGCAGATGTTGGATCGAAGAAATTTCACTTGCAGCTGAAATTAAAACAGCGGTACAGTCAACTTTGTATCCCCAGAATATTTGCGACTCAAACAACCAAAAATCCCTGGAGCCCATCATGATGGTGGTGCAACACTGCAAAAAGTTGTAGTTGCAGCGCATTTTCATTATTGACCGTTAACGTCCCAATCTCACATCGGTGGAATTTTGGTATTTGTGATGTCCAACAGCTCGGCATTTTGGTGCAGGTAATGAATTCTCCTTATCGCATTTGATTCCATAATCACTTTACATATAGCACGCCCGTATGGGATATCTTGTTGGAATTTTAGAGATATCAGATTTAACTGACTTCAGTCTATATATTTATCTGAGAGTCTCTCATTTTTAAGCAAGTGTTTGTAAGTATCTGTAGGTTTTGCTGACTTTAATGGCTGAAGATTTAAGATTTTCGCCCTAATTATCAAGCACTTTGATAGAGCAGCGATTATTTACCATGGCGGGGATTGGAAAAGTCACAACTAAAGCAACCGGAAATAATCTTCCAGATGAGGTACTCACCTCGTATTTTTTTTAAAGAAGGAAAAACTTTTGATGGATGTTAAAATAGTTAATTAATTCCTGTATGAAGAGTTAGACAATTAGCTCAAAGCGTTCAATAAAGGTTCAGCAAATCTATAGATGAATTTGGTAAGTGAATTAGATAGTAACTCAAGTGAGCGGGTTATGTGATAGATAAAGCTAGTCATTAGTCGAAAAAGATAAATACTCTTCACAAATTTCATTGTATTCAGTATGATTGAAGTTTGTGTGATCAATAGAATAGCATTCAGTGTGATTGAAATTTGTGTGATCGATAAAATAGCCTGAGCCTATTGTATGTGAAATATTTGTATAATTTGTGTCTTTACTCTTCTGTCTTTCCAACAATAAAATGCTTTTCTATAGATGAATAGTATCTGGATTAATAGTTATTTCTTTTAGATACTATATGTATATTTGTGTAGATTTTATCAATCAAATCATTTTTATGTTGTTGTGTAGATTTTACCAATTAAATTTTTTTTATGTTATTGTGAAATCAATAATCTTATACTTCAATTTTATATCTAAAATTTCATACACCAATTTAATATCTAACCTTTAAGCTAATTCTTCTACATTTTCTCTTTATTTGAACGACCTACCTAATACAGGAGCTGAGCCATCTTCCAGTCTCGTCTGGACCATGGGGAGGTGAAGGTGGGATATCATGGGACGATGGCGACTATACAGCGATTCGCCAGATTGTAATTTGTAGCGGGAGAGCTATTGATTCAGTTACGATAGAGTACGATAAAAATGGATTTTCGAATTGGTCTGTGAGACATGGTGGATCAGGAGGACTCCAGACTCACAAGGTACAGTTCAACCCCATCGTTTGTTATTCAATTTGATCTGGTATTCGTTTTATCATTAATTTCTATTTTTGGAATTATGGTATTTGGAATTAATTTACAACTAATCTCATATTGAACATATAACTAAAATAACTATATCTATATCAAATAAAAAATTCAATTTTAATTAAAATATTATATATAAAATATAATTAAATTAACGTAAGTATTAAAAATCATGATTTTTAAATTATTACAAAAATTAAGTACCTAAAATTTCAAAATTATCTCTAAGGAAATACATATCTAATTTTTAGATAATCATAAAAAAAAATTAAAATTTATTTTAATCAATTTCAATTTAAAAAATGTTATTAATTAATTAAACTTCCATAAATAAAAAAATTATATTTCGTTAAAATTTAATTTATTATTTTTTAGTACATAATTAAATATTAACTTGTATAACAATTTAACATTCTACAGAATTATTAATATTATAGTATATAGAATTGAATTTTAAAATTCAATGTCCTTATGTCCTTGATTTTTTTTATTTTTTTATTTTTTTTTTATTTTTTTTTTAAATTAATTAATTAATTTATTTATTTTTTGTATTATTTTTATTTTTTATTTTTATTTTTATTTGCATTTGTTTATTTATTTATTTTATTTTTTCTTTTATTATATGTTTTATTTTTTTTACTTTTATTTTATTTATTTTATTTTAGTTTATTTTATTTGATTTTATTTTTATTTGATTTGATTTGATTTATTTATTTATCTAGTTATTTTTATTTATTTTTATTTATTTATTTTATATTTTTTGAAAGTTTGATATTTTATCTTTATTTATTTATTTTTCTCTTTTTATTTTTATTTTGATTCTATTATTATTTTATTTTTATTTTTATTTTGATATATTCATTTTTATATTTATATTTTATTTACATTTACATTTTATTTTTATTTTATATTTTTATTTGTATTTATTTATTTATTTATTTATTTATTTATTTTTATTTTTATTTTTATTTTATTTATTTATTTCTTTCTTAACCTCTCACTTTAACTTAAAAAATTACAAGTTTAATAAATAATTATAACTAATAAGTTTAATAATTTATTAACTAAACGAATAAATTTATTAATAGGAGGGAACTAGCCGTTACATATTAAAAACATTTTAAATTATTAAAAAGTCAAACTAGCCGTTTAGAAAATGGCTAGTTTAAACATCTCTACATCTATTTAAGCTTATTGATTTGATCTGATCTCTCACCTAGTCCTGATGATGAACCACACTGGTTGGTTCGAAACGCGTCGACAACGTTCCATTATATGTGATTATTACCGAAAGAGATTTTACAATTTTATATGGATCACAGAAACATAGATTCTAAAAATTTTAAAATTATTAAATCTAAATGTTATGAGTATTTAGAATCATCTTCCTTTTATATAATTAAAAATAAATAAATTTAAGGTTTTTATATTCAAAATTTTAATATAATTAAAATTAAAATAACAAATAAATTATATATATATATATATATATATATATATATATATATATATATATATATATATATATTTCATAATATTTAAATTTAAATAAATGTATACATTATAAATTATTATTATTATTATTAAAACACATAGAAGGATAAGGTTATTTTTTCTTTTGTTTAGATTTTCACTATAAAATTATTTTAATATAAATTGAGTTCGAATCCACTTGCATAACATTTAATTTATATATTATAATAATTTAAAAAATATTTAAATTATTATATATTGAATATTTTATAAATAGATATATATTTTTCAATTCAAAATTAATGTTGGTTTCAATCTTTATTGTTTTTAGGAAATATTTTTGGTTAATATGTAAACAATCTTTTCTATGATAACTTGTATAGTAAGAAGAAGAAATTATTTTAATGTTCATGAAGCTAAAAATAGTTTATGGGACATATTGCTTCTTCATCTAATTGTTGTATTCCACTCTTTTTCTCTAAAGGTTCACAATAAACACTTTGAGCTTATCGACAAACCCTCCTTACCCCTTCCTACATAGATTATCTCATTTCCTTGTTGTGATTGAAAACCTAGCATTCTAAAATGAAATGTTTTTATGTTTCCACTTTTATGGAAGAAAAAAGAATACACACCCTTTCCTCCCACTCTTCTTTTGGCCTTTTCCAACGTTCATGTTTCCACTTTTCTCGAAGAAGAAAAAATACACACTCTTTCATCCCACTCATCTTTTGGCCTTTTCTAGTAAGTTGATGAGAATTAGTCCTTAAATGGGCAATAAGAATTTTGACTCTCAAAGAAGTGTTGGCCTCTATGTACCCTTTATGTACCCCTTTTGTTGATGATTATGAGTGGGATTAAACACTTCAATATAATACTTTTTCTTTCTCCTTATCTCTTGATCTCAAGTAGGCTTGTGAAACTTATCCATTTAAAAAATGTTTTATCTGTTTACTGTTTATGGGATACATGTTGGAGCAAATACCCCAATTACTAAACCATTTGTTATTTTGTTGCATCCAAATCTTTTTTCTTTTGCACAATATCTCATTAAAAACAACTTTAACCCATCTACCCTTCTACATTTGCTCATTTTTTTTTTAAATAATAAATTAAAATCCCTAATACTTTAGACTCATAGTTTGAAACCCTAATGTATTAATATCTGGCCACAATTTAACAAAACAAAATGGTTAGAATTGCAATTTAAATTCCAAAATTTACAAAATTAAAACACCTGCATCCATTTTTGAGGAAACTAAATTCATTTACAAATTTAAAAACAGAAACTACAATTCACATACCAAGTTTTCCGGAAATAATTTTGTTTTGCCCTTTTCCAGATTCCATTGGATTATCCCAACGAAAAGCTCGTCTCTATATCCGGATACTTTGGAGCATTCTATCCTAGAGGCCCAGTTGCAATAAGGGCGTTAACACTGTACACCAATCGTCGGAAATATGGGCCTTTCGGCGTAGAGGAAGGCACATTCTTTGCGTCCCCCACATTGGGTAGCAAAATAGTGGGATTCCATGGACGAAGTGGCCTCTACTTGGACGCCATTGGGGTGTACACTCACATGTTTCTCCAATGCTGTGCTGGTAATACCAATTGCGAGGCTTCCAAGGTACTGCCAAAGGTCATCTCCGCAGTCAGAGACATTGTCGACGCAGTAAAGGTTCCCCCACCTCCAATATCCTTCCAAGGCGATTATATTTCTCCAGAGGTGAATTCAAATTCTTTCAAATTCTTTTTGTTATTTTTTTTCAGCAACTGGGTAGCAGTATTAGCAATTGGATTGTGTATTTTAAGAATATTTAAAAATTTAAAAATAAAAATAAAAATAAAACAATTAACATTATCAAATTTCAAAATATTTCCAAAATCTAAAAACTACCATTCCCTTTTTACCACTTGATTTTTAAAATTTTTTTCTTTCCGGATTTTACTAGGGTTACACCCCAGTCCACTGGAAACCCGTTCCTTCTGAAAAGTGGGGTGGGCAGGGAGGAAATCCCTGGGATGATGGGGTATACAGTGGCATCCGCCAGATTGCTATAGCTTATGGAGACGCTGTGGATTCTATCACTTTTCAGTATGATCGAAACGGCAATTCTATTTGGTCAATACGCCATGGAGGGTTAGGAGGCGCGAAAAAAAAGACGGTAAGCTGACTATTCATCAACAGATTCACTGTTAAGTAGAATTCATGGTAAGATTAGTTTACTTACTTTGCATTTTAGAATCTACAAAATGTAAATGTTGTTAGTTTTAGTTAGTTTATGGGAATTGACTAGGGATGTAGCAGGGTAGCTGGAGTTTTAAAGTTTAAAGTTAATGATTTGCTTACTCTCTGTATATATGATCATCATTTTCCATCTATAGATTTTATCATTATAATTATATGTGACAAAACAATTAACTAATATGATTTATTTTCATAGATTTTTTATTATAATTATATGTGACAAAACAACTAATTAATATAATTTATTTTCAGAATAAGATGAATCGGGAGCTGATGTGACAGCTCCCGATCGTCCAACTCCGACAACCCCCTCCCTCCGGCGACAATCAAAACGCCCGCGACATTACGGCGATGGAGACCAAAACAAAACGGTAACGGGTCGTTACCGGACCCCACCAGCTCCGCCCGAGCGCCCCTCCTCCGCCACCCGCCACTCACAGTATTCAATGAAACCTTGGCGCTCAGAATTTCAAAACCAACAATCCCGCGCAAAATTTTGAAATGTGGGAGGGAGGATAATGCTATTGCTAATGCTTCTTGACCAGGAGATACGGTTGAACTAGGAAAATAAAATGGATGAATCTAGAAATACATGGAAAGACCACTTGTGACCCGGATTTATTTATTGCAGGTCGAACAAGAATCCACACGTTAGCCTGTTAGCACAGATACGCGTCCACGGCGGGCCAAGAAGCCTCTTATTCGTTGTTAGAGGGCAAGAATTTATCCAGAGAGGAAATGTCGGCTGGGAATTCAATCACAGTCCTTGGACACACCAAAAATTTCTCAGACTCCATACGGGTAGTGGTATAGCCAAAGTCGACACCGAGGTCGTTGCTGCAGAAGGAGAATACCGGTAACGCCGAAGTCGACAATTATATGGCCCGTATAGCCAAGAAATAGGAACATTCTTCTCCACTCCAACGACTGGACGCAAGATTGTGGGATTTCATGGGCGCTCTGGATGGTATTTGGATGATATTGGAGTCCACTTGATAGTGGAGGATCCCATGGATGAGGAGAATAAAGAAGAAGTTGAAAATGCGTGGAAGGAATTCGTGTCCAGAGTTGTCCATCACAAAGTCTTAGTGGAATCGAATGGTGACAACTGATGCAGATACATAAATCATTGAACCTGAATCTAATTTGTGTAGGTCGGCTGAAAATTCAGAATATGATCTCCATCCATTTATTAGGGATTTCCTGAGAGTATATTTCCAATGTTCGAGCAATATTAATATTTTTATTATTTAGTTGTTCGCTTTCTCATGTAGATTTAGATTGAGAGTTCAAAACTGGTATACTATTACTGAAATGAGATGGAGGAGCTGTGCGTCCCCTTTAAGATCTGACAGACATTTATATTATTTGTTTAAATGTATTACTGGTTGTTTCTATTTTTGGAGCCATCGCCAACTCTGCAAATTCATATTTATATTATTTGTGTTTTTTTTTTATTACTGTTGTAAAATTTAAATGGTAATAGAGTACATTATTTTAAAAACTAATTGGATTATCCTTTTGTTTATGTTTAGTTATATGTTGAATTTACCATTAGTATCACAGTTATATATAATCACACTTAAGGGAGGCTTTCGTAATATTGAACATATGTATATAGGGATAGTTTTTTGGTACAATTTGGTGTTGACTTGTCTCATTTTATTCCCTCATTGTGATAATATTTTCATGAAAAGTATGGATTGGTTTATTACATCTTTTATTGTGTTTAATGATTAATGGCCATTTTTCTTTATGGTGTTTAATGATTAATGGTCATTTTTTCTATTTGTCATTAGGTTAAAACATCATTATGGTTTAATGAAGTATGGATTGTATATGGAATATGTATTTGAGTGTTTTCAATATATTATAATTGAAAGAGATTGTTGAAGAATAAAAGGTAATGTTAGATTTATTATTATTTGTTTAAGGATTTAGGTCGGATTTTAGATCTGATGGATTTTGATAATATGTTTTTATATATTGTTTTTAGTTTTTCATGATATTAGATTTATATATCTAATTTTTTGGGTGAATTACTTTGTTGAAACATTGTATAAAAAATTTATTAATTTTTTCCATAAGCACTCAACCATAGTGATTGTTCGGTTCTTTTTTGTTTTTATCTATTTAATAGTTTTACATATATATATATATATATATATATATATATATATATATATTTACAAATTTAGATTTAAATCTCATGATTGATTTTTGCAAATTCTAAATTCTTTTTTCTAAATATAACATTACCATATAAATATGTTTGAAGTAGTATAATTAGCTAAAATTGACCATTTATTTATCACAATTGGTCTTCATTTACTTATGATATTGAAAATTCCTCTAATAATTATCTTTATCAATTTCTTATAATATATTTTCAAATTAATTATTTAACTATATAACAAATCAATTTGATATCATATCTCATGAATTTGATCAGTTAATTTAACGAGGGAGGCTTCAGGGCAGAAATTCCCTACCTTGGATGGGTATTCAATGATTGAACACAACCCTTAGTCGAAGAGCCCTTGCATTCATTTTCTAATAGAAGTTGAAACGTTGGGAAAACTCCATCACTCTACATATGGATCTGAAACATGATTAATCTAGATCTTACTAGAGCGAAAATATGCGAAAATAATGATTCTGTTTACGACTATTTATATAGCTGTGAAATTTTTTTTTGGAGGCGCTTCATTGAATTTTCTGGTCGACGCAATTTGTGAGATAAATTTCATCCGAACTTGTTTTTCGTTAGAATTAATGGGCTGGAGCGGCAAAAAGAAAATTAGGCGAACTATTTTAATAGTTCAGTTGAACTAACACATCTGCAACTACACAAAAACTTAGCTCTGAACACATTTCTTCAACTTTGGAATGATTAAAATCCATCAAAATTTATGAATTAACTGTCATAACCAAGAAAAGTATTTGTAGAATTCAATCTACTTTTAGGAAATAATTTTTTTTATGGAATTCCATAAATATTTACTAATTTTAATTAATTTTGTAATAAAATGGGTGCAAACAATTTCTGAAGGTCATTATGATTCAGTGAAATCAAAATTATGTATCTTCCAAAATACACTGTAAAAAAAATTGAAAAAATTATGGATTGAAAAAATTATGGTGCATTACATTGGTCTGTCGTTTGTAATGGGTAGTTTTAGATTTTTATTTTATAACTAATATGTTGAAAAACTTCAGTTTAAAAACCTCTAGTAATTATGATATGCATTAGTTGGTTTCGTAAATATAACGACACCAAAGTAGACTCTGTCTAGATTGTTGCAACACATTTTTTTTCTGAAAAACACAAATCTTTCAACGAATACAACAACACATTTGAACATGAATTTTTATGAATCCTTTGATTGTTAAATAACACACATTCAAAGAAACGTTAAGTTGACATATCAAATGTGAATAAAAAAAAATCCAAAAAATAAGTGATAGAAAGCTAATAAAATTTCTGACAAGTTATACTTCTATTGTAAAATAAAATTCTAAACACCAAAATTGTTTTGGCTAGAAAAAATTCGAAGAACAGAAGAAAAAAATGATATTTTTTTCTTTAAAAAGGGAAAAAAGTGTAACCCAAATGCACATTTTCACCTTAGACTATCATGTAGGTAATTACTAAATACTAAGACCTATACTAGAACTCATGAATAATTCACTCAAAATAGCTTAGCTCCACTCATATAAAAGGATTGGAATGATAAATGCTACATCTCTCTACTCACTTTTGAGATGTAGCTCAGTTTTGCTGGTATCCGAAGCCTGTCCTTGAGAGAAGATAGTCCATTATTTTCTTCTTAGTCTATTTGGATATGAAAAAGGCTAGAAAGGGTGTGAATTCATGTTCCCATATCCTTAGTTGTCAATCCCATTATATTAATTGATTCCCCAGATATCCATGGTTCAAATATTTTTACATCCATTTCAATATTTATGTTTCATAAATCTTTATTGTTTTCCTTCTCCAATTTTTGATGAAGAGATCTCAAGAAATTCTAAAATGCACACTCATTACAGTTTTGATCGTTTTCTTGAAAATAACATCCCTCTTATCTTCACTGAATAAGGAAAAAATGGTGGGAATTTTTTCAAAAATATGTTATAAGTGAAGACACGGAGGAGTGTCACATGTCATATGTAGTGGTGTAGCTTTCAAGCCACATCATCAAAACCAACGACACAATCTTCAAGCCACAACATCGCATAAACCATTGGTGTAGGATAATTCAACGATTTGACATCTGTTATTACGTCGCTAGAAATTCCTTCTAAAGTTTTTCACCACCCACTTTCGTCTACCATTTTAGGCAGTGGTTGTTTCATCTAAAAGGGTAGGAAAAAGTGGGTGGTGAACATTTTCAGAAGGAACGCCTATCGACATAATAACATATGTAAAATTAGAGCATAAAGAGTAGAAGAAAGTGGGTGGTGAATATTTTTAGAAGGAACACCTATTAGCATAATTAAGAATTAAATTTTATGAAAAGTGAAGTTAGAGAATAATGTATGGTCTTTTTAGAACATCCCCTTCACAAAATGCCTCTTTGTAGGGGTATTTCCTTATAGGAAGACTAATCTCTTATCTCCAACATCATTTGGCCAATGTTCTCATAAATGCCTTGAGATACCAATTCAAGATTCCTACTTTTAATTTCCAAATGGATACCTAAATATCATTATGTAAATGTGGAGAGAAAATGCAAGTTAAACCACTAGACTCATAGATCCACAATCGATCTACATATCTCAATATTTTCTTGGAGATGAATAAAGAGGAATGTTTGATTCTCATAAATAATCAACTAGATGGTGTGGCACAAGCATGGTGGTGATCACATATTCAATATATAAAAATGGAAATTAAACTTAGTGAATACATAGTGGTGAACTCCAACTCTAGGTACATCACAACATGGGTTGATTTATGTCTTGATTTAAGTGAGCATTTATACCCTCCTAAATACCTATGGAAGTTTATTTGTATAAGGTTGAAACTAAAAAAATCCCTAAACTAAATTATCCAAAAATATGTTGGCATTTTTACAAATATTTATATCCAACAAAAAATAATGGAGTTTGAAGAGCTTCCAATTCTTAAAGTTAAGTCTAGGTTGTCAGCCCTTGTTTAGCATGAGGCAAATATATATGAGAGAAATATGTTAGATCAATTCCCTCCGCTTTTTGTTGCCTACCCTTCCCCTTCCCAACCTCCTTTCCATAATACATGGGTACCATCCTCATACAAAATTAACCCTAACCAAAACCTTGTTCTTGGTATGTTTGTGGGATCCCCTCACTAGTGACATTTCCACAAAATCCACTTTCACGATGCTTCCAATTTTCATTCTTTTTTAGGTGAATAAATCCCAAAAGCCTTATACCATGATGAAAAACTCCTGGACCACTTCAATCCTACTTACAAATTTTCCATTTAAGATCCATATCCAAATATTTTTATCTCAACTATATATTTTTCCCTCTATCCAACCCTATTGTAGAAAATACTTTCGTACCCATAATGAAAAAAGATAGTTGTTCAAATCTATTGTTTACTCAAAATAATCAAGCAAAAGACCAACTACTAAACCTAATGTGTAACACATCTTCAATTACCCACCATAGAAAAACCCTCTCTTTATCACCTTATTTGTACAATATGATGGCCCTTGTCTTCTAGTTAATAGACATTGTACCATAACATTTTCCATGTTGTCTTTCCGATACATCATATAAGACCATTGGTGGGAGAGCGAAGTGTGTAATTATTATGGAAAGATCGAACATGGCTTCTTAGGTGAAGCTTGAAAGTGATATTTAAAGGTGGAAAAACTTTAAACATCATAGTTTAAATTTAAAATGTATGTACTCTAAATTATTATTATTTAAAAGTTAAAATTTACAGTTAAGATGTATTTATCAAGGTTACTATTTAAACATAAAATTGGGACTTAGAAATAAATGTTAAAATTTTAATGAATTTAAAATCGAGATGAAATTGAAGGGGTGAATGAGTGGGAATCTGCTCACTGGCTCACATGATTGCACTGTAACACCGCTGACATGCCGAATTTACCGAAATTAAATAAGGAATGGACTCAAAATTTGGGGAGGTATTTCATGTCTTTGTTGTTTCCTTTAAATAAAAAATGGAGTTGGGGAGTAGGAATAGTAGAGATAAGTTTGAAAGATGGAATTTGGTGTGACTGTGAGGGTGCAGTGTTGGGGCTAATCGAAGGGGAAAACCTTGTGGAATTCTCAGGGTTCATAGGATATGAAAAGTACATGGATGGAGGATGTAGTGAGGGTGGCTGCGATAAACTATTAATCAATTGTCCTAAGAAAAAGGGAAGGAGATAGTGGAAATTTGGGAGAATGAGGTTAGAAGAAAATGCAATGTTGTCTCGGATGAATAAATTGAGGGGGGATTAGACTAGATAATTAACACTTGGAAGTCCCGAACTCGGACGATGGTGTACCATAAAACCTTGGAGATGACATGGAATGTAAAAAATATAGTTTGGAAGCTGCAAGCAAAGGAAGAAAAGGAGCGAACTAGGGGGTAGATCAAGACTTGACTCCAGTTGAAGGCGATTGACGAGTGAATGAGAGCTATTGAGGAGGTTCTCAAGTGTGTAGTGAATATAGAACGACTGGAGGAAGACATGATTGGAGACATGAACAAGTTATTTTCTGTATACCTGAAATACATCCATAATTTTTATATCTCATTGGGGGAAGAGTAAGGGGATCTGGCCCGTCTGAGAAAATACTAGGATAAAGAGGTTAGTATTATAGGCAACCATCAACAGGAAACTCAAGGAGAGGGGGTGACATTGGCAACAACTCCACGTGCAGGATAAACCCCAAGCAATGATACAGGTGTGGGGGCAATAGTGAAAACAATTGTTGTTATATAATTATTACATTAGCCACTCTTTTGTTTGTTTCGTTGCATGGCCTCATAGGCAGGGTAGTAGTTATTTTGTTAGATTCAGGTCTGTAGATCCAAAATTTGTAAACAAAATGATAGATAGATCGATAATTAGCAGTAGTTGGAAAGGTCATTTTGTTAAAATAAACAAGGGACACCAAAGTGACAAAAAAACATTACGACATATCTCGTTAAATGTGTGGTTAAGAAAATATTTTTCTGTAGCTCGTTTGGTTTCCAATCTCGCAAGACAACTGTCGTTTTTGTACTCTATGTCTTTTTCGTAATACAAGGATTCTTTAGTGACTTACAAAAAAAAAAATCGAGATGTAAAAATTTTGAGAACAAATTCATAAATCCTAACAAGTTTAAATTTTTTAGGGTTTTTAATTAGTATCATTAGTGTTCGAAAGGTATTAAAGTTCAGTAATTAGCCAAATTTATTAACTAATTAAAATTTGAAAATTATCTTTGAAAATATAGAAAATAAATTAAATATTTGTTATTTTTATTAAGAAATAAAATAAAAGAGTTCAATGCAAGATCAAATATTGATATCATTTCATGTGAATAATATTGATATCATTTCCTAAATAAAGTTATGTTAATTTAATACCAACAAAGTTTTGTCATTCTTGTTGTTAATTTTCTCTTTTATCAAAGTTGGAGTTGGAACACATTAAGTAACCTAAAAACTTGTTTCAAGAAAAATGTTTCAAGAAAATTTTTGAAGATCATTTATGTTCTTCAAAGCTATTTCATATGTATTATATGTATTTTTTATTTTCTTTTAGTTGAGGTTATCTCTAGTGATCAGAGAGAATGGATATTATCTTCTTCGCCCAAATTGAAATTATCATTAATAATACAATGAGTTATAATACTTTGATAAATATTATTGTAGTTGGGTTGAAAAGAAATTTTTTTTTTTTTTTAAATATCTATTTTATTTTTTATTGAATTGATTTAATTTTCAAATTTTTATCAAGATTTTTTTTATATAATTAGTTATTATATTTCATATGAAAATAAATATTGCTAAGTTTATAATTCAATTTAATTTATATTCTATTTATTACTCTTTGCAAAAGCTATATCAAATTAAAAAAAAACATATATTAAAAATTTATTGTTAATTTATGAAACGAATGGGAGTAATTTAAAATATATGTTTTTAAGAGTTATATATGAATGGAAAATTTAAGAATTTGAAAATTATATATATATGTTTATAATATTCTAGTTTCTATTAAATGAAATAACACCAATAAACTAAATTTCAATTTTAATTTGCAAACCTTACATTTTTAATGATTGTTTATGTAATGTTTCATATATATATATAAGAGATTTGTGATATAAATGTAATGACATTCTTATGATAAAGAGAGATTGGAGCTTACTTTTTGGGCATACATAATCATTTCTCCACTCAAATACATATTCCATATACAATCCATACTTCATTTAACCATAATGATGTTTTAACCTAATGACAAATAAAAAAAATGACCATTAATCATTAAACACAATAAAAGAAAAATGGCTATTAATCATTAAACACAATAAAAGATGTAATAAACCAATCCATACTTTTCATGAAAATATTATCACAATGAGGGAATAAAATGAGACAAGTCAACACCAAATTGTACCAAAAAACTATCCCTATATACATATGTTCAATATTACGAAAGCCTCCCTTAAGTGTGATTATATATAACTGTGATACTAATGGTAAATTCAACATATAACTAAACATAAACAAAAGGATAATCCAATCAGTTTTTAAAATAATGTACTCTATTACCATTTAAATTTTACAACAGTAATAAAAAAAAAAAAAAACACAAATAATATAAATATGAATTTGCAGAGTTGGCGATGGCTCCAAAAATAGAAACAACCAGTAATACATTTAAACAAATAATATAAATGTCTGTCAGATCTTAAAGGGGACGCACAGCTCCTCCATCTCATTTCAGTAATAGTATACCAGTTTTGAACTCTCAATCTAAATCTACATGAGAAAGCGAACAACTAAATAATAAAAATATTAATATTGCTCGAACATTGGAAATATACTCTCAGGAAATCCCTAATAAATGGATGGAGATCATATTCTGAATTTTCAGCCGACCTACACAAATTAGATTCAGGTTCAATGATTTATGTATCTGCATCAGTTGTCACCATTCGATTCCACTAAGACTTTGTGATGGACAACTCTGGACACGAATTCCTTCCACGCATTTTCAACTTCTTCTTTATTCTCCTCATCCATGGGATCCTCCACTATCAAGTGGACTCCAATATCATCCAAATACCATCCAGAGCGCCCATGAAATCCCACAATCTTGCGTCCAGTCGTTGGAGTGGAGAAGAATGTTCCTATTTCTTGGCTATACGGGCCATATAATTGTCGACTTCGGCGTTACCGGTATTCTCCTTCTGCAGCAACGACCTCGGTGTCGACTTTGGCTATACCACTACCCGTATGGAGTCTGAGAAATTTTTGGTGTGTCCAAGGACTGTGATTGAATTCCCAGCCGACATTTCCTCTCTGGATAAATTCTTGCCCTCTAACAACGAATAAGAGGCTTCTTGGCCCGCCGTGGACGCGTATCTGTGCTAACAGGCTAACGTGTGGATTCTTGTTCGACCTGCAATAAATAAATCCGGGTCACAAGTGGTCTTTCCATGTATTTCTAGATTCATCCATTTTATTTTCCTAGTTCAACCGTATCTCCTGGTCAAGAAGCATTAGCAATAGCATTATCCTCCCTCCCACATTTCAAAATTTTGCGCGGGATTGTTGGTTTTGAAATTCTGAGCGCCAAGGTTTCATTGAATACTGTGAGTGGCGGGTGGCGGAGGAGGGGCGCTCGGGCGGAGCTGGTGGGGTCCGGTAACGACCCGTTACCGTTTTGTTTTGGTCTCCATCGCCGTAATGTCGCGGGCGTTTTGATTGTCGCCGGAGGGAGGGGGTTGTCGGAGTTGGACGATCGGGAGCTGTCACATCAGCTCCCGATTCGGCTACAGACTCTCCTAAATGGATAGTGACATGATATATGGCAGATAGTGACATGATGGTTTTGATATATTGAAGAGGAGTCTTTTAATCGACGAATCGAGTGCTGATGTGACAGCTCTCAATCTTTCGGCTCCGGTGACCTTATCTTTTTCCGGCGCAATGTGGACCCCGCCTTTCCAGCTCCCGACGGCAATGAATGGCGATGGCTCCAAGCGCCTCCTTCGCCACCCGTCCCCCTGGCGCCGCTCCTCCCCCACTTGCCACCCCCACGACCCTCGGCCACCTACCTCCATCAATGCTGCACAAATTTGATGGATAATTCAGCGGGTGAGAATTTTCATTTTCAGTTTCTCAGTCGCGCCTCAGTTTCCAGGGAGAAGCATCAACGAGCAGAGGAGCATCAGCACACATTGGTATTTATTTGCAAATGCATTTACATATATTTTAGCTTCATTCATACTAAATACAGATGTTGAAGGAATCTCTACCCTTTATTGTTTATGTTCTCTTTTGCACGCGGAGGGCTCCATTCTGGTGTTTTTGGCATCCCCACGGGCTATTCTTTAACTCTCATTATCTAGGTTGCTTGAATGTATTCAACCCAATTCATAACCCCGATGCACTGGAACACCCGCTGCCAGCATGCAGGCCGAATGTGAAATCAATCATTAGTTTTAATTGAATGAATTACCCGTTAGTGTCTCTAATACGAAAAATTTTGTGGTCTCACTTTGGTTGGCTGGTGGATTTGGTGGATTCTTGAAACTATGCCCAAATATTCTGACTTCCAAGACTTGCAAAGTGATCACAGCTATCTAAGGATTTCCCACTGAATTTAAAAGCAGGAGGATGCTCATGGATTTTTTCAACTGGGATTCTTGGCTACCATTTTCATTTATTTTACATCTTCTACTGTATGCTCGTTTTCATTATATGAGACATATTTGAAGCTCTGCAGTGATGGGAATCAGATGTTTAAATTCCAAGGCAACGTCATGGCTCCCCTGTTTAGCTTTTGTTGTTACATATTGTTGTGTTGGAGTAATTTTTGGTGAGGCCACCTGAAGTTACCGCCATTTTTATATTCGGTGATTCTTTGATCGACAATGGAAACAACAACTATCTAGCTAGCATTGCCAAAGCCAACTTCTTGCCCTATGGAATAGATTTCCTTGGAGGCTGGCCTACTGGCAAGTTGTGCAAAGGCAGGACGACTGTTGATTTTCTAGGTTTGCATTATATAATTATTTGATTTAAAATTTCCGATTTGTATATAATTTTCCAATGAATAATGTTCCCTTTAGATTGTGTTTTTAATTGAAGAAACTAGAATGCAGTAGAATTAGTTAATAGTAGAATTAATTAATTAATCGTCAATTGTAAAAAATTAAATAAATTTGATGGACATAAACGAAGTCAAAAAATTAACATTCCCCTTTAACTAGCTGAGTGTGTTAACAGTAGACAGATGGAGAGGAAGGAAAAGTCGAGATACTGTAGAGGGCTGAGGCATCCGCTAGATTCCCATTACCTTGGGAATAAACTTCTTGCTGCTGAGTTTAAAAAATTGATAATCCTCTATCTTGCATAAGCTTCTTGCTTCACAATTAAGTGTAAATTTTGTTTAACTATTAGAGGTTTCTAAGTTTTTAGTGGAAATTTGGCAAATTTCTAAGGTTTTTAGTGGAAATTTGGAGAATTTCTTATGTTAAATTTTGATCTTTATTGTTCAAACTAGGTTTTTGAATGCTTATCTATTCCAGGAAATTCAAGAAATTTCATTAAATGATAATCAAAGTCAAGCACTTACCTCATTATCTTTCCTCTTTAGTGGAGTGTGTTAACTGTAGACCATAGGTAGAGAAAGTAAAACTCGAGATACTGAGGAGACTCAGGGGGCTAACCGTAGACCATAGGGAGAGGAAGGAAAATTCGAGATACTAAGGGGACTCAGGGGCTGAGGCATCCGCTAGATTCCCATTACCTGGGGTGTAACCTTTTGCTGCTGAGTTTACCAAATTGATAATTATTCTATTTTGGGTGAGCTTTCCACAATTAAGTTTAAGTGTGGTTTAATTATTAGATGTTTAAAAGTTTTTGGTGAGAATTTGGTGAATTTTTTTTGTTAAATCTTGATTTTTGTTATTTAAATCGAATTTTTATCTGCATATATGTATTCATCACCCTGAAAAACCTTAAAGCACTTAAACTGTGGAAAGTTCATAATTCAAATTTGTAATTCTAAAAAATCGTTACCAATATACGTATACTATGATGTATTGTTATCTTAGTGAATATACATGACAGGCATATTATTAGAAAATTTGGGAGATGATGATATATTACTTCTATTAATATTGATTCAGCATTTTGTCATGATGATATTGGTATCTTAGTGAATGTAAATTCCAAACAGACACAAAAAATTTGGGAGATGATGATACGTTGCTTTTGTCAATTCTCATATAGAATTTTTAGATGATGAGATTAATACCAGGCCTGTGAAGATCAGGTATACATGTAGACCAGACAATGGTGAAGTAGGATTTGTCACCATTGTTTTTATTTATGTTTATGTTAAGATATCAGGAAAAAGCTTAAATTTGGACTTTTGACAAATGGAATTTCATAAATTTCAGAATGATTTCTTTTGTGTTTATATTGGATCGATATATTTGGTTGTAATTCTTAGATTACAAACTCTTAATTGGTTCTAACAGCCTTTTTTAATTAAAAACCCTATATTATAGGTCATCAACAATGTTTTTTATTTTCATTGAATTTCAATGGATCTTCTAAGAAAACTTGAAAACTATAAAAATAGGTCATCAGCAATGTTTATTATTTTCATTAAATTTTAATGGATCTAGAGAACTTGAAAACTATTTTAGAGGTGAAACACTAAAATTTTTATTCCCAGACAGATAGATCTTGCCACAGATATAGCTTATAAATTTTAGTTTTCCATAACAAATCAGTCATAACAGAATCTATTATTTCTGGGATGGAAATAATAGGGGCATGGATGTTAGTTTTTGGGAATCAAGAGTTAAAAATTATTAGATTTTACATCATAAATTAATTACTTATTTTATTACTAGTTTAGTTGTGTTTTAGTTAGAGAAGGTAAGTTTTATTACTAGTTTAGTTGTGTTTTAGTTAGAGAACTTAAGTTTTATTATTAGTTTAGTTGTGTTTTAGTTATAGAAGGTAAGTATAAGGTTTATTATTTATGGATTATTTTTTTATTTTTATTTAATTTTGTTTATAGTCTGTATAGTTTTTTATAAAAAAATTATTTGTGGCTTATTTTTTGTTTTTTATCTTAATTTTGTTTAATCTTTCTGTACAATTTTTTATAGTTTCTTATTAAGATGTTAATTGAGTTTAGTCTAAATAGTATGGTGAAGTTTTGCTTTTATAATGACATGACAAAGTTTTGAACTTTTAGAAAATCCAATTTAGCTTTGGTACCATTTTAATAAATAGGAAAAGCATGTGAAAAGAAAAAGAAAAAGGAAAAATTCCTCATTGAAAATTAAATTGGTGAATTAACTATTAAAAAACAAATTTTGTAATCAAATTAAGAAACAATTTATAAAAAATTTAAAAGTTATTCCAAAATGTTGGAATTTTTTCTCGTAGGGCGACTGAATTTTTCCGTCACTACAGAAAAAAAAACTTCAATATTTTGAACAATCTTTAAATTTTTGTCATTTGTATAAATAGGATCATGACAGAATCAATTTTGATACATAATTATTCCCACTCATATGATTTGTTTTTTCAAATGAACAAAAGTTTTTGCTTGCTTGTTAATTGTCATAATGTTTGATGGAGAAATGTTGTGTGAGTGCATGTTTTGATATTTCCTCTTTATCTATGCCACATAATTGATGATTTGTGTGGATTCCTATGATTTTAAATCTCTTTGCAACTATCTCCTCACGTCCACACCCTTAATGGAATACATCAGGTGAAACTCTATATTTTTTACAGTGATACGCCAGTATCCACTCAAAATAAAATCTAGGCTACAACTCTTATTGGCATTGCATCAAACCCATGTAAGAAAGTATAACCAACAGTTGGTTCCATTACATGGACCCAAAACCTTAACATGTAGAAAATATGAAGTGGAATTTAAGAGAGGTAGAGATTGGAGAATGTTTCGAGGAAAAAAATAGATATTTTTCTAAGGGTCAAGAATTACCAATCCTAGAAAAATGAGAGAGCACTACATTTCTTCAGATCTCCATGAAATTTTACAAGAACGAAATGACAAAAAAACTAAAAAGTAAAATATTCATGGAGCTAATACGTGTTTGAAGACCAAGACCAAGAGCACACAAGTAGCAAGATGCAACCGCTCCACTTATAATACATACAAGTGGAGCAGAGTTCAATATAATGTAAAATATCAACTTATTTTAATGGCCAAGCACTGAAAAGCTAACACTAGTCCTTTTATGCATCACCATGGGCCTTCCGAATATATATACACCAAAAAATAAGTGCATATTTATATGAAGCTTAAATATTTATGATCACCCATTTCATTTTCTTCTGGCATATCCTAAGAAATAACATCTCCAGCATCAGAATGTACAGATTCTATGGTTGAATTCGTTTATGAGAAGTTGGAATCACATCGCCTTTAGAAGCTTTATCAATATTGTTTCTTAAGAATCTTTACTGCTATCCAGACTGCTGTAGGAGGGTGAATGAAGCCGAGATTCCATGGTTGAATTCGTTTCTAAAGAAGTTGGAATCGCATCGCCTTCAGAAGCTTTATCAATATTGTTTCTTAAGAAAATTTACTACTATCCAGACTACTGTAGGTAGGTGAATGAAAGTGGGCAAATGAAAATTCAAATTTTAAATTGCGGTTGTGCAGGTTGGCGGAGGGGGAAGTGGTGAAGGAAGGGAGGTGGCAGAGGCAAGGGTGGGGGGTCCACTTCCCACCCAGAAAGCTGCGGGTTCGCCAGAGGAGCCAATCTCGGAGTTTTCCTATCACGCTCTGTTTCTTCGAACAAAAGACTCCTCCTGATTGTATTACTGATCAATCATAGTACCAACTGTTTCAATTAGGGAAAACTTCCAATGGAGTATTGTGGCCCAATGGATCAAATTTTACGCCATTTTCCCCTTTCTTTAAAATTAACTAAATCATGCGTTAATTAACCAACAGCTCAGAAATCGATTATCAGATCTATATACATAATTACATGAACAACATATAAACATGAGAGCAAACCATCAACACATGAACATCATCAACCATGAACAATGAACAACAATACTCTCACAATCACTTTTACAGGGCTTATAGAAATACATCAACATATGATCAACTTAGTAATACAATCATAGTACCAACTATTTCAATTAGGGAAAAATTAGTGCACCCATAAAAGGAAAATCCTATATCATACATGGGGATAATTACACATCCTATTCTTTTAAGAGTTCCCTGAATTCAATACAGAGCAGATCTATTTGGATCTTAAATTTGTCAAACTCAATGCATTTTCTGGTAATAGAAATTTTAGTTGTGTGAATACTTGTTACATGTATCATGGCACTAATCGATTCACTTGGTTTTGTGTGTTGTTTACTTTACAGTTTCATAACCCTCATTTGAGTTAGTTTTCTGATTTTTCAAGGATGCTGGGAAGTTCCTAAAACTTAAATCTGAGATTATGAGCAATCTACTGGTCCCGTGGAAGAATGTGCTCAAATGGGTAGTCCACCTATTTCTTAGTTAGATTACAAACTAAGTGAAACGTCCTCAAAACATTTAAATTTTTTATTTCAAATTTAATTCTTATAATTTTTAGATCTTGAAATTAGTGTTTTTAGTTTTGAGTGTTATTTCTAGATTTCTAGAATTGTAGTTTTCTTTTGGAGAATGTTTGATTGTAGTTTCGATATTGAATAATAAAGGGATTTCTTTTTGAGCAATTGGTCATTTTTTGTTCTCGTGAAATAAGATTTCTTTTCATATATTCTTGTTTTGAAGGAAAGAATTGTTTTAAAAGATTGCATCTCTCAACTCTTTCTTTTAGATAGAATTCATTGAAAGGAAATGAATTGTTTCTTGTAATAGATGCGTTTTTAGTGTTTTGAGTCGAGTCACTACATATCATCAAAGTTTCAATTTCGCACCTATTGTCCTAAGAAACAGTCTATTAAAAGCAACGCTTAAATTAAAATCAATCTAGTACTTTTTATATTTCTAGGACTCTTTTCACCAACATAGCTTAGGCTAGTGTCTTGGAGTAGGGAGTAATTAAATCTCCAAGACAATTAAAACAAACAAGTAGTCAATCTTGGTGTAGTAGGAAAATTCAATCAGAGCTATCATCATATTTGGCGGAAATTCCGACACTTGGTTCTGACGCTTTTGACCAAATGTCGGAAATTTTTCCAAATTTTTTCCATCCCGCCCGAAACCGTCGCTATACCGACGTCTATAGAAAAGTGTCGCAATACCAACACTTAAAAACGTGTCGCAATTGCGACGTTTAGAGGAAGACGTCGCAATTGCGACACCATGGCCCAAAGCGTCGCTATTGAGACGACTCTAAACGTCGCAACTGCGACACAATGTCTAGGTGTCGCCATTGTGACGTTTGGAGGCACCCATCCTAATAGCGACGCCTTTTCCACCGTCGGTATAGCGACAGTTATTTTCGCGCTACATAAAAATACCAAACTTATATGCGCGCTACATAAAAATTCGAAACTTATATGCGCGCTACATAAAAATGATTTTATTATTTCGTATTTGTCGCAATAGCTACATTAACGTTTGATATCATGCGCGCATTCGCCCTCTACTCTTGCAGAACAACATTTTCCCTCAGCATTCGCACT
The DNA here is from genome assembly GCA_034641835.2 of Pinus albicaulis. Taxonomy (NCBI): domain Eukaryota; kingdom Viridiplantae; phylum Streptophyta; class Pinopsida; order Pinales; family Pinaceae; genus Pinus; species Pinus albicaulis. The sequence continues at coordinate 138,221 of MU968533.1, read as the reverse complement.
CAGCTCTTGCAGAACAGCATTTGCCCTCAGCATTTTCCCTCAGCGTTCGCCCTCAGCTCTTGCAGAACAGCATTCGCCCTCAACTCTTGCAGAACAGCATTCGCCCTCAGCTCTTGCAAAATGGTAAGTTCTTACTGCAGGCCCTTCCTCCTATAGTAGGGTTGACTCTATTTGGGTTTTTTGGTCAATTCCATTGGATTGTGTTAGGCTGTAGGGTTCTCTCTAGATGTCAAGAATCAAGATTCAATACCCTCTATTATCTTCATCACCCAACACAAGATTTAAATTTTTCCCAAAGAAACGCTTATTAATTTGGCAACCATTATTTCTCCCTGCTTTAAAAACCCTACATTTAAATGAAAACAAACATTGCATTTCAACTACAAAAATCTATCAGTGTTCAAATGCACACGTGTGCTACATTAACGTCGGATATCACGCGCGCCTTCGCCCTCCGCTCTTGCAGAACACCATTCGCCCTCAGCATTCGCCCTCAGCTCTTGCAGAACAGCATTCGCCTTCAGCATTCGCCCCGAGCTCTTGCAGAACAACATTCTCCCCCGCATCCGCCCCGAGCTCGCAACAACACTTCGTATTCGCCCCCACCTCTTTTCTGCACGCGCATCGCCTTGCATTCACCCCCCTCGCTCTTGCGACCAAACATTTTCCTCGCATTTCTCCCCCCTCGCCGTTCGCCCCCCGCCCTCTTGCACGCTACCTCGCCCCCGTGCCTTCTGCAAATGGTGTTCTCACGCCAAGCTCCTTCCTCCTATAGGGGTAGGTTGACCGTATTTGGGTTTTTTTGCCCAATTCTATTGATTGTGTTAGGTCGTATGGTTCTTCTAGATGTCAAGAATCAAGATTCAATACCCTCTATTATCTTCATCACCCAATACAAGATTTAAATTTTTCCCAAAGAAATGCTTATTAATTTGGCAGCCATTATTTCTCCCTGCTTTAAAAACCCTACATTTAAATGAAAACAAGCATTGCATTTCAACTACAAAAATCTATTAGTGTTCAATGTACATGTGTGCATCACTTGTGTAGGGTATTCCTTTTCCACTTTCACATTATCCAAGAATGTGTGCAGTATAGTTCATATTTTTTGTGATTTAGATTATCTTGAAAAAGGAAAGGTAAATTATTTCCCATGAAAAAGAAGGTTTTCCCTTTTTATAGGTTGTTTGGACTTACGTGGAAAAATTTATGGTATGCCTTTCATATTATGTAGTTTAAATTTGAATTAACAGATTATTCTACATGAAAATATAATTACCCATGTGATGTCCTTCATCACTAATTAAAATTATAGGGTTTCAATTTCCTAGACTCTAACTCATCTGATGCTAAATTCTAGGTTCTCATTGGTGGATCACTCTTCCATTGATTTCCTTTCCCTCCGGATCTTTTCATACTTTAAAAGTCATCAATGATACATATATTATTTCAGGTATCCCAAAAGGCTTTATAGTAGAACATATTGTGAAGTTTTTTTGACACTTGAGGATTCTTTTTAGAACTGCAACGTGGTCTATGCTATCGAGTTACATATCAAGCAACTTGTCCTTAATAACCACACTATGAGGTAGGTTCAACCAGTTTGAACTTGTTGGGACATAGCATATGAAGTTGTGTGATGAGTCCATATCACAGGTCTATTATGGTGAAAAAAGTGAAGACATGTAATGATAGTTATTATGTTAACATTACTAGAAACATTTTCTAAATTATCCATGCTATCAAGATGTCAAAATTCCAGGCATTAGGTGTCAATACTCGTAGCTAATAGATAATAATAATAATATAAAAAAATCACAACTTTATTCTTGAAATATGATTGTTACACATTGGTAACCTAGTTCATGAGTTACTATTACCCAAAGATTGCAAAACAAACTTAAAATATAAATTAAACCAACATGAGAATCCAACTAAGGGTTTCTCGACAAAATCATGCCATAACCTGGCATTTTGAAACTCAAATTTGAATCCATCATAAGTAATACAATGCAAACTCAGATGGATTTTCAATGCATGTTTGCATGCTACACTTATTCTCTGTCTAGATATCATTTTTTAAATGTAACCATTAGTCAAGCCCACAGTCCTTTTTATGTGAAAAATTTCAGCTCTATTTGAGCTCTTTTTTGCTCCACCACCTCCATAAACCAGTGTTACACGGGGTCTCGCCCCCCCACCTAGGGGTCTAGATTCCTCACCCCCTCGCGCTCCGGGGTCTTGGGGACTTCTAGGGGATGTTTCCCTCACGCCCCCTCACCGCCCCTTTTAGTTTATGGTTTCGTGTTAAAAGTTGATGTGCCACTTAGCATATTTGAGAATCCAAGTGATTCTGATTCAGATGGTGACATGGTTGATCTTGATATATTCGTGCAGAAGTTGGATGCAGAGACTAGTGGGGTATTAACTTGAGAATTTATGCTCATTTATCATTATGATGATATCATTTGATATTCATATGTTATGTTTTATGTTTTATGTTTCAGACATAACTTATTTGCGTTTAAGTTTTATGTTTCATACTTGAGTTGTAAACTTCAGTTTAAACTCTATTTTGAATCTTGATATAATATGTCATATGATATCTTAAACTTTATTTTCATTGTACATTGTTAGTAGTTACATTAATGATTATATAGTTACAAATTTACAAACTTACATGCATGATTGTATGATGTATGTTTTAACTTTTAACTTTTAAATTTGTTTCAATTATATGATTCATCATTCATCGATTTGTAATTTTATCATTTATGACTTATCTTTCATGATGCAAGTGTATGATGACTGTATATACATTCCTTGCAAAAATATAGTTACATTTTAAATATTAAATTTTATAATTTTTATGACCCCGACGTCCCCCCACGTTTCCTGAAAATTGGTAGGGAGCTTTTGCATAGGCCACTCCCGCGCTCCCTTGCCCCCTCGCTCCCACCTCCAGGGGACTTGGTGGAACATTGCCATAAACATATGCAAACATATATCATGATCTTGGAATTCCATTACATATGTATGTGCCGATGTTCCACAATCTTGCCCCATCATTAATTTAAGAAATTTCCATTGACTATCAAATTATGGAGGGGGGGAACTTTTTGCTGCAACATTTGGCTCAAAATCAGGGACCATCTTCGTATGAGGTGAATGAGAACTATAGATATTTGAAGAAGCAGATTAGTGCCTTTTCCTCTGGCCATGGAGTCATATACAGTCATCCATCATAAAAATTTGTCTTTGTTCATTCTCACCTTGAAAGTTGCAAAAAATCATGCCCTAATTGAAACGACACTAAATTTGAAAGATATAATAAAAATGCAAGCTAGAAGTGCCCTATTAATACAAAGGGAAAACCTTCCTACCTACCCTAACCGAGATAAATTTTGATTGAATAGGAAACATGATATTTCCTATGGAGTTGATCCAACAACTTGTTAAATGTATGGGACTAAATCATGCATTTGATTTCCAGGAAAACATGCGCATGAAGAGAAAAAGTGCAGAATTAATGGAAAATCCATACATGCCACTTATAAAAACTACACCGAAAGGTCAAAAAATACTTAAGGCCTTAACTTAATTTGAATTCAAAAATGACAAAACAGGATTAGTGAAAACACGAGAGTGGTGTGGGTGAACAACATAAATAAAAAGTGAAGATACCTTTCCCCAAGATGCCTTTGTCACCGTTGTATGAAAACATGTTTTCCTTTCCCTTTATACATGCAAGTGAATGCATTATAGGTATGGTGTTTTCCCAGAATAGGAGAAGCTTACTTAAATATATCATTTGTGGATTGAATGTTTGGGTGCCTTAATGTGCAATGACATGTTTCCAGGACTGAATTCAATGCAAGGCATATTTGAAACTCTAACTCTGTCTTCCGGTGTCTTATTAGAAATTATTTCAGTTTTCATTTTGTGTTTTCAAGTTAGATATTGTTTTCAATTTTTTACATTTATAATTTTATTTCAATGTGGCAGACTGATCAGAGCAGTGCAGGAACAACCCCGAGACGGGATGATCGCGGAAAGAGGCCAGCGGAAGAACATGTAAAGTGCCAGCATTGCTCTATCTTCAGGTATTTTAGTTATTTACACAATTGAAATAATATTAATTTTGTTCAAATATGCAGACACCTAGCCATGGTACGCCTGATGATTCCCTCTTTGAGGAAGAGCTTTCTTCATCCCTATCTCCAGTGTTTTTGTTGCAAAAAAATGCACGAGATGCAAGGTCGGAATTTAATGCTTGATAGACGCGCCTCAAACCCCTGAAACAGAAGAGAGGATACAACATCTTATGAGGCAGCTAAATAGATATCAGGTAATAATAAAAAGTCAAAAGGATATTTTTTTTGTTCTGCATGAGATGAATTGTGATAGTTTGATTTTAAATTTTTACATTGACTAAACTAACAAAAAGTTCTTTTGTATGTAGCGTTTTCTGGCATTTGCTGAACCCGGTGTTGGTGGTAGTGGGACACAAGGGCAAGAGATTGCCCAACAACCCTCTCATACACCTTCTACTCCTTTAGGTGCTAGCCAAGAAACACACCTTGCCCAAGTAGACACCCAGCCAACCGCTGAACGTGTTGGCAATGATGAGGTTGATATGGCCAACTACATTATTGCGTTTCCTGGAGCTACACGTGTCAGCTCCACAGGGACCATTAATGGTACGTTGTTGGTGAACGATGAAGGTGTCCCTATAAAGCATGTACAACTCCCAGGTAAATTTTAATATTTTAACTATTTCATGTACTTTATCTAAAACATATTTATCATGATTTTTATTTTTAAATTAATGATAACATCTTCTTTTTCTTTTGGTTTTATTCTGTGTAGGAAACAATGAGTTCTACAGGATTCTGGAGAGCCATGCGTTGGTAATTTTTGGCCCAACCATACGTACAGGGTGGAATTCCCAGAATTCCAACTTGAAAAAATAACTTCTAGATTATCTAGAAGCCCTTTTTGGGGTCGGCACATTTGACAGAAAAGCGGTGGCTCAGGTAGCCGGCAAATATTTGAAATATACCAGGGACACCTATAGGACGCAATTGCAATTTAACCCCAGATATGAGCGTCCTCTCGCAGTTTCAGAGAGTGAGTGGAGAGCACTCATCCATGACGGAAAAGAGAAAAGGGCAAAGAAAGAAGGAAAAATGCCAACTGGACCCGCAAGGTAAATTACAACTTTAATTCAATAGCTTTAATTTTTTTTATGTCTAAAATAAAAGTGTGCTACGTCATATCTGACTTCAATATTTTGATGCTAGGTTGCCTGACACCTCAAAGGAAACCAAAGCTAGGATTGAGAAAAAGGGCCATCACAAGCTCGGCCAGGGTGGCTACTTGAAATTAGCTGCAAGAATTGTAATTAAGTAGATAAACATCTTATAATTAATTGTATCGCCTTCCAACGTTTTTGTAATCCTATCAGATATGATTAAAAATACACAATCATATATAATGTAGGGTGATGACTTTGGAACAATAACTACAGAGGAAGATAAAAATATTGCTTTCCGTTTTGGCTATCAAGCTGTAGTTGAACGTCGCAGAAGCTTGGGGCAGTCCCAAGATCTACAATGCCTGATAAGGTAAAACATTAACCTTTCAATATTTTTGTTTTCGTCCATAAATTTAATGTCTAACAACTTTGTTTAAATCAGGGGAGCAACACTACCAACGAGGCAAATAACCCAGTTTTAGAGCCAGATGTAGATGATCCTCTCGTGCAACCCGATCATTGTTAGTGGGGACCAAAGCGAAACGTCGTTTATCATGAGGGCTATGATTTCGTAATTAATTTCCACTTATAATTTTTTCTAATTATACCGATGGTTGTCCTTATAACGTTTTTTTGTTTAATGACAAAGAATGTTTCTTAGGATTCAATAGAGAGGAAGACAGTATAAATAAAGCCCCACCTGCGATAAATCGGGCAATTGGTAAATAATTCCATTGCAATTTATTTTATTAATATTACCGAACTACTAATGATATTTAAAAAATGATAATTAAAATTTAATATTATCTGTTGAGGCAATGCCTGTCACCTGACGAGACCAGTATATCGTGACAATGCAACTAGGCTGGCCGGGCAACAACTGCACTGGTAAATAATCCTTATTGCAATTTTTTTTATTAATATTACCGAACTAGTTCAATGATACTTAAAATCGACAATTAAAATTTAATATTATCTCGTTTTTGTAGGCGATGCCTATCACCCGGATGAGCCTACACATCGTGAATACGCAACTAGGCGCTTAGCAAGGTGCTGAAAGGCACGAAATAGGAGCAGTATACGATGACATTGATGATGTAATCAGAGCTTTAAAAATAGAAGAAGAAAAAGAAAATTTGACAAATGAAATATTGTATTATTATAAGACAAATGTTACGTTACTTTGAACGTTTTTTGCGTTATATAAAAAACTCATTTATCATACTATTTTTATGTCAAGGCAACAATTGCAATGTTTCCTTGCGTACTTTTGTTGAATTGTTTTTTTATTAGTTATTGAATTTTTTTTGCTCATGAAATTAAAAAAAATGAAATATAGACTGGTATCGAACTTAGAGTGATGTGAGGGGAGGATGGCAGAGCTTTCAATTTTCATTATTGGTTCTTGTTAGTAGAGAATAATTTATCGAGCGATTTCATCCGAGCAAGCCCTTGATCCAACAGACAACAAAAAGTCAATGTTGATTAGTCGAAGTACTCTTTCGTATCGTGTATTTGTTCCAAGTTCATGCTTTACTCCAATAAACTGTTCTTTAAACGAAAGAGGTGAGTTTATCTGTATGTTTAGACATTTTCAACATATGTTCTGAAGCATTATCATAAGAATGTATCTTAGGAGTAAAAAATACTACATCAATTACTTGTATTTATTGTATAGATAATGATGGATTTTTGATTGACCTTTGCACATATGTATAAACTTTCCGTATCATGAGCAATACAACTTGTCAAATCAGTGTCACAAGTCTGGTGATATTTTTGCTTGTGCGCTTGGATTGTGTTCGTAATGTCACATTTTGTAAGTTCCTTTACAATTACAATTCAATATTAAGTTTGTTCAACATTATTATCTAGGTTTTTTGTATGTGTTTTTTCATCTATTTGATTGTGTTGAATTATGCAGGCTGTTTCTCGTTGTTCACTATGATTTTCTCCATTACCACCCTTTGTGATTAAACCCGACTTTATTGTTACATAGTGGTTACTTTATCACATGCTGATTTCTCCATTTATTGCTTCCATAGGTCATAGTACTGTGGTGTTGTCAACTTGTGTTGGTGATGAGCTTTAGTTCTCCGTATTTGCATTTTTCCGACATTTTCTCTCATGTATTTCCCCGCATCACCTCGTTGTTTCGAGCATGCCAATTGTCTCCATTTGTACTAATTGGCACATTTCAACTTCGAGTAGCCATACTCTTTACCCATTTTCAAAGGAGAGTTTAGGGCTTCCACATAGCTTCTAAATCCGATTCAAAGGCCTCGTTGAATATTGTCATACAATACTTATGGTTTGGACGATGAGTATGTTCAACAGTTGCTGATTCATAAGAACCACCTACAAATCTCCTTCCTCTACGAGAAAATAAAAAAATTTTCGACAAGAGGACAGTAGTTTCTCAATACTTTTGAAAAACAAACCTATTCCTTCAATAACTCAAAAAAAACTATTACACCATTTCCTCATCGAGAGGGATTGACATAAAATTAAGGACTGCTACAAAAACGCATACATAAAACCAACTCACTATCCGTTCAAAACAAACACACCGTCTCTAAAACACTGCTATGCTTCTTTCTTCGCACCGTCAGCATACACACTTAAAAAGTTACACTACTTTTCTACTTTTTACACCGTCACAATAAAAATTTACGTACTCTGCCTATAAAAAATTACCAAGCTTTTTCGACTTTTTATTTTTATATGCTTAAACACATAAAAATATTATAACAAACCCTCTTTTTAAAAAATAAAATTAAAACTAAATTCTATGGCTCAAATTTTCATTTCCCGTATATGATATATATATACAACATATGTATATATTAAACTATCAAAACATTAAAGAACCCTTTCCGTCGGACTTCAAAGTCTAAATAGATTGAATTTCAAACCAAATTCGTTGCCCAAAATGGGATGCCTATTCTGCCTAATTTTAACTCGAATTTTGTCCAATGTGTGCCCTATAAAAAATCTTTTCGGTCCGGTTTTCAAAGCCTTTATCTCCTCACCTCTGCGATTCAATATTAATGTTTCACGTGTCTCTCTTGAATTTACAAAATCACGGCAATTGCTTGCTTAATTTTTGCCAGGAATTAAAAGTATTGGTCATTGTGGCGCCTAAATACAACTTCGTACAGTAACATGTAATGTGGTCACTACAAAAAAACCTGTAGGAATTTTAAATGCTTAATTAAATCGTATACATGCACAATTTCAAAAAATGTTGCCGTCGTATCTCATCACTGCACATTGAAGTTAAAATTCAAACATGGTGGTTTAACAAGTGAGGTGTAACAATTTTTGTCGATGGTATCGTATCAAGATCATCTATTCATTTTTGGTAGGTCTTGTGTTTAATAGTTTTGGTGTCAGTTTATCGAGTTCAAGATATTTTCGGAGTGAAAACTGTTACTGTGTATTAAAAATTTTCGTTTTTTCGTCAAAATCTTCTCAGTGAGCTTGTTAGGAACACAAAATCGACAATGGTTGTATCTTAAATTTTATGGAAAATAATTTGAAAATGAAACCTTTTTTGTTTAGGCGAGCGCAGTGTGCAAACTCTATTCAAAATTACTAGGGGCATTGACAAGACAATAAAGGCCCTTGTTTCCGAACCTGCATCTTGTCAAAGGAGGTAAACGTTGTCTTTTGAGTAGGGTGTTTTTCCTTTTTGTCGATGGTTTGGTGTATCCACTGAATTAGTTGCCCAAGGTATTTTTGGTTGCAAACTCCTTTTCATTTTTCACAAGATTGGCCTTGTGGAATACATTTGATTGTGTGGTCTTTGTTAGATCTGACAACATTTGTAGTTGTTTAGTCTTATAACAGGTGCACTTTTTATTATGGAATAACACAATATTGCTGCCTAATCTCACTCATAGGTAGCATGTTGAGAAGTTGTGAAACATTTGGTATTCAAAATGACACTCGATCCTATACAGCATCATGCACTTGACTTCAAAATTCATATTCAAAGTGTGCCGTACAATTTCAAATTTCAAATATTTAGGTTACATTTTTAAACCACGTCTTTTTTCATGGTCAGATGTCGAAATGTGAAAAAGATCATATGAAACAATCATAATTTCAAAGACAACAACCACTTCCAAGGCATGATTAGAAGAGAACAAACAAATATGAAGCATAGAAAGACACCTTGATGCATTGTCAATAATTAACAGGGTTACTTTATAAAATAATTATCTTAGAATAGTGATTCTCTAAATACAAGTAAATGCCGCAGAAGAGAGATCATCGTACCAACAAAACCTAAATTGACCCCAAGGAGAGCCGGGGGCCCACAATCGTCTATTAAGCAACATTTTTCCTTATGTACCCCGTTTTTTTCCGGGAAATGTAGTCTTAATTGACTTCTTTTCTTTCTAAGCTTATTTATCAAATTCGTAGAATTTGATAAATAAATACTATCCACAATGGTTGGACTTTAATTTATATTCTTTAATTTTATATTATCTCCAATCCTTATAACAAATGTTTAACTTTCAACACTTTGTATTTATACTCCACGTTTCTTTTAAATAAACAACTTGTAATGAATTCCCGCTCTATATTTCACCACTCAAATTTTTACAACAATCACGCTCTGCATTTATGCTAATTATCCGCCAATCGTTTAATTAAACAATTTTCATTATACTTCCGTCCCACTATATATATCAATAACCAATCAAACACCTTGTTGACGATTCGGCTATCCTCCGTACACCTTAGTTAACTCGGCAAGTTTTAACGTGCGACCACCGTCCGATGGCCCTTCTCCAAATCACCCACTCTTGAAATTTCGCCCGTCCCCAACATTGGGGCTTTAACGTGTTGGCGAAGGGCGAAACGATTGTTTTCCGGGTCACTACCACGAAGCGACATTCCTTATGGAACGTCACGAATAGAAATACCGCCTACCTCGCAAAAAAGCGTGCGATATGGGCAACTCGCTTTTGTGATTCCGCTCGTGGTTTTGGTAGAGGGCTCGACCACATGCATGTCCTGGTTCCGCTATCCTTTTTGTTTGCTGAATTCCATGTCCAATCCCAAATGTTCGGTACAATAACAATTTGTCTCTTTATTAAGCGGGATTTTTAATATGTGTATTATCAAAGAAAACTAAACACAAATTTTATAAGATGGGATCAAAAATTGTTCTTAAGTCGAGCCCGTCGCACTTCAAATGGCGATAAACCACAATTAAACCAAATTCGCGTTTCAAAATAGCCTGGGCCGACGTCGTCGGGTTAATTTTAATGCGAATTTATTATCAAATTCGCCTAATATTTGACAGTCCTATTTCTACCCGCGAGCGCCTAAATAAAGATCCGCCCTCCAATCAATTTCCGCCACGTGTCCCTAATAAAATTCACTGCTCCCTACCGGCGTGCATTCGATGGCATTTAAGGTGATGGGACATGGATATGGCGATTTCATATCAATCACATTAATACTAACGTCACTTCAATTAAGTTTTCACATCAAATCTGTATTAATTAATTTTTAACACTGCTCAAGACTTGACCCTCCACTCCTCTCGAGCGATCATCACGCTCTGGCTTGACCTGAATTTTCCGTCGCTCTCAACATAATGACTGTGAGATTAATTATGACGGCGTCCTTTACTGTACCAGATGGGTTTACATACAAAATGGCGCGAGCTACGGTTTTTCGTACAAGTCATTGGCCGGATTACACTGCAACTTGACGACAAGGAGAAGTGGTTAGCGGAACTTCCGCCTAGACTTTGCTGCAAGGCTTCTACTTTCCTTGCCTGCTTTCCACCGTTCCTCAACTGGAATTCTCGCTTTCTTTCGTTCGTGCCCACCGCGCCGAGACCGCACCCATGCTCGCGTGCGCTTGTGACGCTCGCCGCGGGGAGCACTGCAGGTCAACCGCGCGCTCCTCCGCACCCCGGGGCCGCAGACGAGACTTCCCGCTGCACCAACATTACTAGGTCGATATCAAATACCAGGGGAGTGGGCGAGGCCGTGCCTTGCAGCATCCGGCCACCGGGCGATTCCCCCCTCGCTTCCCTGGCTTCCCCCACCGCCAGTCTACCCTCTTCCCACGACGCGGCGTTCGCGTAACTCTTCCTTTGATTGCCCCTTTCAACCACCCGGCGAACTGGCGACCGTAGTCACCGGTGGGTCTTCCGCAGGAGGCCCAAACGAGGAAGAATGCACTCATTCCTCGGCGGTCTCGAGTTTTAAAAGGCCGGCCAAACATTCTGCCTTCGTAGGGGAGCCAAGTACGGGCGGTGGAGGTAGCACTTAGCGACCCGGACCTTCCGAAGGATGGTGCCGAATCGGTGGAGGAACCAGCGAGGAGTAGTTTGGTTAATTTGTTTTTTCTTGCTTAGTAGCCCGGCGAATTGGGCCGATTTTAGGTTTATTTTACTGCTAGACCTTAAGTAATATTTTTGAATTTCGTAAATTAAATGCTCAAGACCGGTTTCCCCGTATGAGAGCAAGCCTTCTTAATTTTTGATTTTTTGATGACAAATTTGCCATGATATGGCTGTGCAATGTTTTTGACTTCGTGTAATTTTTATTCCGTAATGTTATTAGATTAATTTTATCAATTTTCACATGATTAGCGTTTTCGATCCGTTCAAGGATTTTGGGTATTTTAATTTGTATTTGGAACAATGGACGTTGTGATTTCATCTCTGTTGCTGCATCGTTTCTACATAGCCATTATTTCACTTTTCTTATAGATGCCTCAGCATACTTGAATGTTTATTTATTGTCGTATAACTTCATGTGACCATCGTATTTTATATCATGTCCCCCGTATGTGACATGGGGTATTTTTCTATCATTGTCCGGGGGTGGGACTTCACTTCTTTCGATGGATACTGGGTCCAATCTTCGGTATGTGAAAATGTAATGACTTCATGGACCTGTTTATTTCATATAATATATTCAAAATAGAGTTTTTCTCTTTCTTAAAAAAATGATTAATGTTTATCATTCCTCGCTTCAAACTGCTGGCGCTCGGTCTATGTTGGCCGGTTTATCGATATGGTCTCGATGGTCTTTTTATATTTTGGACATATCACACTCCTCACATGATTACGTTCGTTCAAGGATTTTGGGTACTTTAATTTACATTTGGAACAATGGACGCTGTGACGTACTCATCCGTTGCTTTACTTGGCTCGCATAATCGCCATTTCACTTTCTTATAGATGCCTGCAATATTTGGATGCTTTCCGTATCACGATAATTTCCATGTGGACCGTTATCGGGTTTTATATCAAGTCATTGTCAGTGACATGGGTATTTTTCACTGTCTCTGGGGACTTCACTCTTTCCGGATGGATATTTGGGTTCTAACCTTAAGATGTGAAAATGTAATGACTTCATGGACCTGTTTACTCATACAATATATTCAAAACATCGTTTTTTTCCTCTTGTGAAAAAAAATGATTAATGTTTATCACTTCCGCCCTTCAAAACTAGCGATGTCGGTCTACACAAGTGGTTTATTGATATGGTCTTCATGGTCTTTTTTATATTTTGGACATATCATACCCTCACATGATTACGTTTTCTGCTATGATTTGGGCATTAATTTGTATTTGGAACAATGACGCCCATACTCATTCGTTTTTACTATTCTTACACTGCTATTTCACTTTCTTTATAGATGCTCGGGATATATATTTGGATGTTTTCGTACTGTCGATAATCTCCATGTGGACCGTTACCGGGTTTTATATCAAGTCCGTATGGACATGGGGTATTTTCTATCAATGTTCTGGGTGGGACTTCCACTTTTCTCTCGGATGGATATTTGGGTTCCAACTTATATGTGAAAACGTAATGATTTCATGGACTGCTTTACTTCATATAATATATTCAAAAACAACGTTTTTTTTCTCTTGTGAAAAAAAAATGATTAATGTTTATCACTCTCCTTCAAATCTAGCATACGGGTCTATGTTGTTGGTTTATCGATATGGTCTCGTGTCTTTTTATATTTTGGACATATCACACTCATATGATTAGCGTTTTTCTATGTTCAAGGATTTTGGGTACTTTAACTTGTATTTGGAACAATGGATGACTTCATCTCTGTTTTACTATTCTACATACCGCTATTTCACTTTCTTATAGATGCCTCTTACATTTGGATGCTTTCTAGATTGTCGATAATCTCCATGTGGACCACTGTGTTTTATATCAAGTCCCCCGTATGTGACATGGTGTATTTTTCTATCATCATTCTGGGTGGGATTTCACTTTTTTATGGATGGATATTTGGGTTCCAACTTTTACGTGAAAATGGTAATGACTTCATGGATTGTTTTACTAAATATAATATATTCGAAACAACGTTTTTTTCTTGTGAAAAAAAAATGATTAGTCGTTTACCACCGCTTCAAAACTACGATGTCGGGTTCATGTTGGTCGTGTTTATTGACATGGTTTGATGGTATTTTTATATTTTGGAACATATCACACCCCGCGCGATTGTGATTAATGCTTCTGCTGCAGTGGTTTTGGGTATCAACTTGTATTTGGAACAGTGGACGTCAGTACTTATCCGTTGTTTTACTATTCCCAATATAATCGCTATTTCACTTTCTGCGGGACTCGTTTACTTTCCACCCGTTGTAGGTTTTGGGTACTTTAATTTGTATTTGGAACAATGGATGTCGGCATCTATCCGTTGCTTTACTATTCCACACACCTGCTATTTCCACTTTGCGGACCGTTTTACTTCATATAATATATTCAAAACAACGTTTCTCGTTTTTAAAATTTTAATTTTGTTTTTTAAAAACTGAACCTCTGCTGGTTCACCAACGCCTTGTAGACGCTTAACCGCGACAACCCGTAACGTCGAAGAGAGACAAAGAGATGAAAACGTTTAAGAGCGATGCTCCAAACGTCGTGTGACCACATATCGTCGTACGACATCTTCCGTACGTCGAAGAGCGTACGGTTTGCGTCGAAGAGCGACGCCCAAAACGTTGACCACGTTTAGTTGGAATTGTGACGTATTTACAAGTTGCTTAAGAGCGACGCCTGAAACGTCAGACCACGCTGGGTCGGAACTGCGACGGCTACGTTGCTTAAGAGCGAATGCCCAAACGCTTAACCATTTCTACTTAAGTGCTACGCTTACAAACGCTAAGGCGCGTATTGCTCAGACGCCGGAAGAGTGACGCTTTTTGTTCGGAACGACGGAAGAAGTGTCGGTAGTGCTACACCACGCATGCTTAATTCACCCGCATGACAAACCACGGTTGTCCGGCCGAATCGTCGCCTTTTGCGACGATTGCGTCGGGGTCAACGCTTAATTGGCTGGAATTTCCGGGCCAAATTTTCAGCGGTTTGTATTCTTCCTGGGAAGCTTTCAGCGAGCGACATGCGATCACATTCAACCAGCGAGGTGATCAATTCCAACCTTTATTGGGAACAACAGAAATGGCAAGATGGTCACCTTGTAAATAATGATCGGCCCATCGTCGGTGAGCCTGGGTCACTTTTTCGCATACCCTGATTATGTCGGCGAGCTCTTTGGCGAAATTTTATGTTCACACCGCCCGCGCGAGCATTTATTGTAGACTGTTTCCCCAAGTATATTGTTTTCACGCAGACCATAGTGGCCATAAAATTTAAGATTTTTCCTAAGGTGACGGGAGAAAGATTCTACCTGCATTTCGGATCATACGCTTACTCAGACTCACTTAGACTCTTCCGGAGGGTTATCTTCATCGAGATGGTTTAAGTGAAGAAATCATACCGGTTCTGTTTTATTGCCAGGTTGCCTGCAACTGTCGTCCATGGTTTCTGCATTAATGATGACAGTTAGATTTCACCATTAACCAGAAGTAGTGTGGAATCTACTATTTGTGTGTGGTTTGATTCTCCTAGATTTTTATAAATGTTTGATCACTTGATTGTTTCTTTAGCATGACTTAGTAGTTCTAATTGAAATTTTCTTTGATTGTGTGTGATTAATAATTTTTAATCGTGGTCAATTATCAAGACAATTGACAGAGACTTTGGGAAACTTCTTATATACACCAAGTCAACTTGAAGGACCCAGAAAGCTCGGTACCGCATACCACCGCACTAGATCAACAGTAACCAGAGAATCATCTACAATTACTCATCTGGATTATCATGAAGTAAATTAAATCAGTCACGAATATATTCAAGAGCCAATTTTCAATTGGAATCACCGACATCGTTCGCAACCATGAATTATCAAGAACTCGAAATTTCCCCGAGCGTACACCTAACTTGCCGTGTTGAACACCTTGATTTGTTACCTGAATTTCTAAAGGATCCCGTATTCACTAGGGTAAGACATCGTATCACTTAAAACCCTCCTTCTCGATTCACATGTATTGGAAGAACTTGTGTGTCCAACGAAGACGTAAATCTTCCCGAAACCCAAGAACTTAATCTTAGGGGACATGAATCAATATTCATGCTCCTTTTAGAACTAATGCTTGGTATTTATCATTAACAAATTTTTTACAAACGTGTGTCTTACTTATTCACCACCCCGTAATCCTTTTTACCCTACACCCTAGATGTTAATGTTCATTAGCTATGTCGGGTGAGTCATCTATGTTTTCTCTCCGAATCCCGCAACATTTTTATCTAGTGGCTCATATGTTCCCAGATACTACACCTTCGATACCTTCTCAGAGCAGCTCCTCAACCAATTGAACAATGTTATCATCTGCACGAATGGAACAAACACCGTAACGTTGAACATATAACAAATTTATATGATGTTCAGAAATATTCCAAATCCTCAACCTTAAGGAAGCTTTCGCTTACCGGGGGCAACCTTAGGCAGTTTTTTACCACCGGAGGCCGGGAAATCGTAGACAATATTTCTTGCTCGGGGACCAACTCCTCAAGGGACAAGACATACCTCAAGTTCAACATCAAGCCCAAGGACAAAGACATACCTCAAGGTCAAGATCAACCCAAAAGTCAATACATATCTTGGTGACAAATATCAACCCCGTACTCCAAAGACATTCTCAAAGTCATCAACCTGTTGTCATGACCTGCTCAAGGTTTTCAACCCTCCTTCTGTGTCAACCATTATTTCCAAGGAGCTTGAAATTTTACAGCTAATTATCAACCCCATGTTCAACTCGGGCGTGTCCTTCATATGCACAACCTTCTATGGGTCAATATCTCAGAATTAATACAGATCCATCTCAAATTCAATGACTATGCAACCCAATGTGTGAAGCATTTAATCAATCGATAACCCATGTTCCGTCCAACCCGTTAACCCGTATAGTCGGCCATTCAAGTCTTCGAACCCGGTCTTATTCAAATAGCTCCGGGCTTAGTACACCTCAAATTACCAATCATTGTTATTATAACTTCTATTCAACTCACTACACCTACTGACATCCGTAACTGCTTTCAATACCTTCGTATCATAAATTCTCACATCCGTGCTACCAAAATACCACTCTGACATGCTACAAAATCCAATATACGTATCAAATCGTATCCTAAGTATACACTTATCAAGTACCTCGTCAACCCTGGCCATTCAACTTCGGGTTATCTGTGAGGTTACATAATTCCTAAATGCAAATCTAATTCCAAGATACTTAGATATCTCCTCCCGGAACCTGCTTTGATCGTTGTCAAGGTTATCGAGACCCTATTACCGGCTACTGCTCATAGCAACTTTAGATTTACTCGATCTATCACGTACTATGAATGATCCTATTTTTATCTTCCGTATTACGCTCAAATGCCTAATAAGTTGCCCAACGATATTCCAAAGTTTGAAGGTAAGTCGAGAGAAGATCCATCTAATCATGTTACAATTATCACCGTGTGCATCCAATTCACTAATCGATGATTCAATTTATCACGTCTTTTTTAGAGAACTCTCATTGTTCTAGTCAATAAACTATGACATTGAGTTACCATGAGGCTCATTTAATAATTTTAATGCACTAGCCACTCGCTTTTTAACCCATTTTCAGCTGTCCGTCGTAATACGTACACACGATAACAAAATTGTTGACCTTATTAAACAAATACGTCTACGTACATATCCGATCACATTCATGAATGGAGACGTAGAGACGTTTGGTGAAAGTCTTCATTCCGGATCAAATTTTGGTTGAATGGTTTATCAAATCATTATTGCCGCTTCAAACACGAGGATGTGGGCCAAAGGAGGTATTGTTATAGAAGAGCAAGTCATTGCTTCAAACTTCATTACCTTGACCTTGTATATGTACAAACTACCTCTCATCATTTCCAACTCCCAATATGTTTTCACATTTTTTCGTACGTCATCCATGAAAAGAAATGGCCGCCTATGACTTGAGGTGCAAGACTCCAAAGACAAACTTACTTTTTCTAGTAAAGATTTAGTTTGAAGGAAATCGCAAAGAAAACATGAATATTGACCGTAAGTAAAAATTTTCGTAGAAAGAGTTGATGATTTTAAAAAAGGAGAGGAATCAATCCAAGATGTTCGATGTTCCTTCCCGCGCTCACAAAGAAAACGCCTTACACAAAAGCCTGTTAAAGATGAGTTGTGTTACATTTAGAACTACTGTTTAGATGTTGATATTAAATAGCGTATATTTACCGTACTTAAGACATTTTGCACTTATTTTGTGTAGTTATTTGCTTCTACATGGTCCAACTAACAAGAGAGAAGAATGGAAAGCAAAGGAACGAAGTCATATGCCAAAAGAGGGGATGTCAATGCCATTTTTTATTGTAAAAGATTATGGTTTGAAGATCCCAACACAGCGTAATAACATACAATCATGATGATCATGAAGATGGGCAAGTGCTTACTTTGCCATGGCAAAGACAACACTTTAAGTGATGATGTTACCTGCAGAAAGCCGAAGACTTTCGAAGGACATGATTTCTTATTTAAAGTCGTTATTTTCTTCAATCGCTAATCGTACTTATTTGTAAAATACATATAAAGAAACATTCGACATAGATGTTACATCTGGTAGATATAGACTTTCTTTACGTATAAAAGACATTGAAACATTTATAATTGTTCCATGAAAGAAAGTTATCAATTGCATAGCAAAAGATGAAATGAGTGTGAATCTTTGGTATCAAAGAAACCAAGATGATTTCTTCTTCATCAAGCCCAACGAAGCAGAAAGATCCTTTTATAGTCGAATAGAAACAAATGGATGTTGAAACTACAGTCAAGTTATCTCAATAATAATTTCGATAGCCATGTACTCAACATTCAAAGACAAACAAATATGGGTGAGTTTTTTCAATGACTTGCCTAATAAAATCATTTATGTTAAAATTAACTTCATTTCATTTAAAATGACAAATATTTCAGCTTGTACACGCTCACAGTCTTTAATGAGCAAATAAAGTGTACTGCCTGCTCCGGGTGGTGATGTATGTCACATAACATATCACAAGACATACAAGTATGGCCGGGAGAGCCTCGTGCTTAGGTGTTTTGACTCGGGCTTCCGATTGGAGGGTCAACGCCTTCATGGTTGATGATGCTATGGCTGAAATTATTGCTTTGAGGTAACACTGTCATTCTTACTTGATATTTCCTCGAATTGCATTAATTTTTAAGAATTTTCAAAAATGAATTAAATGTCGAGAGAACTACAAATGCAAGTGATTTTGCATTTGGTACTTAAGGAGGAAAAGGACCAAGAATGCTAACCCGCTGGTTAGCAGCTCGTAGAAAGCAAACGATATGTTCAATGAATCCTGGCCATATCATGAAATATTGTTGCACCGATGAAGTGATGATGCAATCAATGCTTTTTTCATCAAATATGCAATTTGTTAAGTTTTTGGACTATTTTATGTATTCGATTGTGGTGACAAGACTGTAAGTTTGCATAATATTCTTTCTAATAGGTTGTCATTTATGTTGGACAACTATATTTACTAATTGAGTCTTTCAAGCGTAAGCATGTTGTTAAAGGCTACAGTAGATTTTCTCACAAACCAAGAGACAAATAATGTTGTGGAATCATACCACAGAACACCGAAGTCAACATTTCTATGTGATAAGCAAAGTAAATGTTCTTGTAGAATGGATTGGCTATTCTACACTTCCCAAAAATGTTGAGCCATGTTATTGATTCAAGGCAATTTTGAAAGAAGGATACTATAACAACCACAAGAAAGAGATGCAAATTTTGAATCATCACTAGAAAAGGCTCTAGACAAAAGGTTACAGCCCTCTTATGAGAGCATACCTCATGCTTATTGGGTAAGGATTAAAGCAAAGCCAATAAGGAATATTCATTATTTTCTGTCATAAATTTTATCACTTGCAATTGTCCATGGTTTATTCGTTGGGAAACATTTGCAACATTCTATAAAGGTAGATTGGTTCATTCTCCTTGATGGATTTAGACCCTTTATTGACCTTTCATACCACACCAGCCGCCTGAATGCCCTTTTGAGATAAGTACAGAAAGTGCCAAACTCTTCCGAGACATTGCATCTCAACCAATATCGAAGATGACAATGTTGAACAAATTGGTGTTGAGAGAGGATTTGTTTGGTTATTCAGACCGATTTGGAATAGTCCTCCTTCTACCGTGAGCAAGACAAAACAATTGATTGATCCGCTAAAGAATTTTTGGATGATGTTAATAATCTTAATATTATGGATTATGACTTCGCTTTGTGGTTTGGGTGCTTATGAGTCATCTCAAGAGGAAGAAGAGTTTCTTAGCTCAAAAAAAAAGAAAAGGAAATAAATGTCACCCTGATATTGATTTGAATGTTCTCCGCATCCTCGAAGATGAACCATTTCAGCTCTAATTTCAACAGCATGTCGTCCTCCTCCAACAATGCTTCCTCCACTGCTTCCGGCATACTTTATAGGGATAGCGATATCAATTTGTTTAGGCTGTGTACCCGTGGATCTTCCAAGTTTGTTGCTATGTTTAGATCACTTTGTTGATTTTTCAAGCTTGTTGTAATGTATTTGATCTTTGCTTATTTTTTTAGCTTAATGAAAAGTTGTAACGTCATATGGCCAAACATCCGATTAATGTGATTACAAATGTATTACGGCTAGTACTCCACAATCAACCTTTGATCACATGAGTTAAGGTACATTTAATGAGATTGTTGATTGATCCGTTATGTATTCTAATGCATCTATTATTTGACATGTTATTTTTTTCCCATGGAAATCGTAAGGTCATATTACAAACACAATGCTCCGTCAGTTCTTCGTACTAGAACAAGTTTGGACCATCGTATATCAACGAAATTGGTGAATTTCCATGTTTGTTCGCATTGTCTTTCGCTCTCACGTTTAGCAATCGGTTGTTCACAGTGTTATGGCTGTAGTGTTGGAACAAGTTTCATATGGCTGGAATGTGCAATTAATGTGATTTTAGATGAAGGATGTTCAAAGACCAATACACTGCCCTATTTTTATGAGCTGCTGTGCTTAGGACGAGAATTTTTGCGCATCTTCACCGTATTCGATGCATTTATTAATACATCTTATTATCTTCCGATGAAAAATGTGTATTGTCATGTTGATAAAAAAAAATCTCTCAATGGGTCCCCTCTATCCAAAGATGATTGGTCACCGTACATCGCGTAATCCCAGACAACACAAAAATCATTTTAAAAAAATTGGAGAAATCGTATTTTTTTGTTTATTTTCTAACATACCAATCATGGTGGAGTGGCCATTTTGGTTACATGTGATTCCTAGTGTTGACACTTTGTTGTTATGGTTATATTGGTTTCCCTAGCTAGGGTTAGGAGAGTTTAAAATTATTCTAGCTTCCGATAAGCTGCAAGGTGTACATGTAATTCATTTTTTCTATATAAATGAAAAGAGAACATCAAGAATTATGATGCTTAATGGATACTTGTGGTTTACTTTTAAAATGTTATGTTGGAAAACAACAAATTTTCTTTGATAGTACTATAATAGATAGTACATTTTCATTCGAAGAGCGTAATCAGTGTTTAAATGCTTCCAAACCGTTTTTTGATTTCAAATTTCACTCCAACATTTTATCTCCATCCTTCGCTCAAAAATGTACGGAGGAGAATGAAACATTAGATGTGGTGGAGAAGATTAATTAAAACCATTGAAACTTAAAGACGACTCATTTTTTTAAAATGTAAATTGTTTTTTTTCAATTAATATATAAAATTATATTGAAAAAAAATCTAATAGTGTCATGTTTTTGCAATAACACAATGCCATGTGGATAATCGTTCATATTTTTGCCATAATTTTTTGATGCAAAGCTTAGCAATATTTATGCCACGATTTTTTAGATACTTTTGGAGTTTTCTACTAATAAGCTTCTAGAAATCATCAAAATAAAACATTTTTAAAATAGTTCTATATTCATGTAAATAACATATTTACTATCAATTACTACCCATCATATTTTAAGCAAATATTTGTACAATACTCTACTACAACAGTTACTACCCACCAAAGTCTTTCACTTAGTAAGTAATTACTTTTTTTTTCTTTTTGTCAACATATTTGATAAATAAAACACTATCCTTTAAAACTAAATATATTAACAAAAATTAATATTTCAATTAATATTTTTGAAATCATAGCAAAATTGTTCTACCCTACCCCAATATAAGGTAATAAAATTAAATCAATAATCTACATAACAAAAGTTGAAACTTTAAAACATATATAAATAATCAATTTATTATCCCATCAAAAAATGAGAGCTAAAACGATAAATGTGATTCAACTAAACCTTAGTTCTTTCATATAGTTTCAATTATTGAAATAGCCATATTTG
Source organism: Pinus albicaulis (assembly GCA_034641835.2). NCBI lineage: Eukaryota > Viridiplantae > Streptophyta > Pinopsida > Pinales > Pinaceae > Pinus > Pinus albicaulis. Next base: position 116,142 of record MU968533.1, on the reverse strand, counting down.
AATAATGATTTAATAAAGAAAATATTTCCATCTTATAAGCAAGACATTGAATAAATGAAAATAAATGTTAAGAGGATCAAGCCAATGCAAAGGAGAATGATTGAATGTGGTGCATTGTCCAAAGTGTTTCATTTTTGGAACAAATATTCCTCCAATACTGCTTAGTTTACCAACTATTAATAAAATTGCAAAATTTCTTTATAAGACAACCGTTTCAAGCAAGTTTCTTCACTATTTCTAAATGTGTTTTCTTCATCATATTATTGCTGCTCAAACCTTCCACCTTATCCATTACAGATGGTTCGTCTATAAGACCAAATGAGCTTTGTTGCAAAATTATTTCTGAATGCATCAAAAGCTATTACATTCTTTGGTCTAAATGCAATTGTCTTATTGTTGTAAGATGGGATTTGTAATTTTAGTTTTACTATTTTTACTTTAGCTATCAAATATTTTCAAAGCAATTAATACTGTAAAAGCAAGTACTAAGAGGACCATAATATTACACTTGTTATTAGAAATTTGATGTTAATTCTAATACAAGTGTAAATATTTAAAAGTATTTATACTTGTTTAGCATAGGTATTGATACATTTTATAAATATGGTAATTAGAGATACTTACATTTTTATGATATATATGTGTGCTCATCAAAAGCTATGTGTCCTCATTAATAATTTAAACAAGGTAATGTGATTCCTTATCATGGTTCAATTTATCTAAATGACTTGTTCTTTATATACCCTTTATTTCATCATTATAGTTCAATTCTTCTTAAGTGACATATTCCTTCGATACCAATGGGTTATTGTTAATTAAAATTCTTTCAAAATAGTCCTGTGTATGTAAGGTTGATGAATGTGTGATATTATTATTTTCTTTTTCATAATTTGATGTCTAATAACAATATATTCTCATAAGTTAATGTGCTTAAATAAACAAAAAAATAAATAAATAAATAAAATGCTATCAATACTTAAAATAAAACAAACAAACAAAAAATATCATATCATTAGTTATAATCAAGATGTTTCCAAATAATAAAATAACATTCCACCCCTTACCAAATTATAGGTGTTCAATTTTTACGAAATTATAGATGTTCAAACCTTTTTAAAAAATTGCCAAAGGAAATATGTTGCCAAAAACAACAATGCTACACAATATTTACCATACAAATGAATTTACAAGCATTTCATTAACCATCCTCTTACAATGTTGATTCAAAATTTAAAACCAAATATCCGGAATGTTCCACAATATTATAAAATATTTTTAGAATGAGAAACATGAAGTCCTTTAACACTAATACTATACTATGATTACCTTTATTTAAGCCTCTTCATTGCATTTTTACAAAACACTCATTAATATGCTTCTAATATTACCATTCCCAAACGATCCAAACTTTCTACCAACTTTTGTAACTTTAACACTTCTTTAATATTTAACTTATTAAAATAAACTCTATTTTTCTAGTTGTGATTAAAACCGATGTGAAAAAAAATTGCCAATATTTAATGTTATATATCATTTTTTAAGGCCGAGTCGTGCTTCAATTTGGCTTACGAGACCCTCTCCGCTGTGAGTAACAGGGACCCACCTCCACCCAACGATTTTATAAGGGAATTTTTAAGTCTAAATGGGTCTCCTATTAAAGATACAAATGATAGTGTAAAAATAATAAAATAATAGCGTGAAGTTTTTAATAGTACAGTGAAAACATTTTTTAAATGTATTTTCGATTTATTGCTTCTACATAAATTCACTCAAATTTGAATTGTGGGGTGTTTCTTGATCCTTCTCTATAACTAATTATCTACCCTTTATAAATGATATTCTCTCCGTTCATGATATATTTATACTATATCTTAACCCGAATTATTTACAAACACATTGATCCTTTTATACCAACTATTCACCCTTCTAAAAAATGATATTTTCTTCGTTTATAATATTTAATATTTTTATTCCCTTTTGTTTAGCAATATTTAGACAGAATATTAAAAAATGATATTTTTCTGCTTATAATATCGAATATTTCGTCTTTTTTGTTTACAATATTTAGAGCGTATTGTTAACGAATATTTTTGAAAATTATACACCGAAAAGAATATTTTGTAAATTTTTTGATTATTAAACTTCAGACTTTTGATAGCTTTAGAGGTTTTTTAATGGTACCGAATCTATTTTCACCATAAAAAAACACAGATTTAAATATTGTTAACAGCAGATTTTTTTGAGATCTTTTTCACTATATTCCACTACTTTTCGACCGTCCTAGCGTTTATTCCTCTACCCCAGACTTTATCCATATTTAAATAGTAGTAAACAAGTTTTAAAGAATTTTCCAAGAATAAACAACTTAAAAATATAAGCTAAACATATTTACAATTTAAAAGAAAAATATTTAAATATAGAAATAAAATAAAATATTTTTAAATTTTTATAATAAAACAATATCAAAATAATTATTGATTTCATATTTTTTAAATATCTAATGGATCAAAGTTTCAGCTCAATTAACAATAAACCTTTCATGTATAAAAACCATTTTTCAAGTCCATATTGAAATTATAAGATCGGAGACATTTTGTGAAACAAAATTTCTTATTATTTAGTGAAATACATAATAGAACTAAGCTTTACCATCGTTATCACAGAGAATAGATAAACGAAAGTTTAAAAGCCGTGATCTATCAAGAGAGGATTCAACATCGGGATCATACCTATCATACCCATCGTATCAATCACCTGCAGACTTAAACTTCGTCTGTGATTTCTTCGCTTATGAACACGAGACATGTCATTATGTACTTGGTCTATTATATAATAAAGACCATGCTTTTTAGAAGAGACATAAATAATTACTCAGAAATGAAGGATATATGAAACAAGATCTTAATACTTGCCTTGGTTAATATCTATGTTACCAAATACAAACTGCTTGAAATTTTTTTTTGTTGGTTTTTTCAATACACCCTACTGTCATTTTTATGTTTTCGCTCAAAGACGGATATTGAATCGGTATCCATCATCGTCTTCGTAACAACATATTGATTCGATAGGGACTTCATTATTTACCAATGGGCGTGGCATCTAACTAGGACTACTTTTTGTCACGCAAGAGAACTATCATTGGGGATCTGTGTACTACCTGGGACTTTTTCTTGTAGGACCTAGATTTTATCCTCGCTCGAAGCATAAAGATATGGCCAACGGGTTTGATAATTTACAGTTACAATGGGATCCTGATGAAATATGTTTAAACATTTAGATGTATGTTGTGCCCATATATGAACCGGGATCTAACAACAATAATCGGAAAAGGTTATGGCTCTTGAGCCGCCTTTTCAACCACATAAAAGGTCCGTATCCTAATCGACCGAGAACCCATCCTGCTGGCCAAGGAGTCAAATCTATCGTTACGAGCCTAGCGCAGAAAGAATGTTAGCTTAGCGTTGCTTCCTTGCTACTTAAATCGACTTGATGGTTAGCCTTTGTAGGCATAACAGTCCCGGCTTGCGGCTACGGAGTGTCAAACTCTTTGATGGGTGGCTGGTATGTTTAAAATAAACTGGCTTTAAGGGTGAGTCACCCTAACTTCCGGACAATACAGACCGGCGGGTGTTAAAGTAGCACACCGACTAAAAGTCGCCACCTTCCACTCTCGACCTCGTAACCCCACGAGTCCCTTCGTTCGTTAGTCGGCCACTTAACGACCTTGCCCAGGGTGACCTTCCGTGTCCCGCACGTGTATCCCTCCCAGGTTAGTTTCACGGAGCTTGAACGACAGCCTTTAGTTCCTCGACACAGACTTTTCTTCGTCAGCACTTTAACTTTTCGGTCCATCAACTTGAAGAACCAAAGGCCACCATCGAATCAATGTCCATATGGTGAGGCCCATCATGCCTTTTCGCTCCTTCTACCAACGTCCGGGTATTAGGGATCACTATTTTATATGGTGAGGATGCGTGTTTGAATGAATCACCGTATCCTAGGTTTCAGCCTTCCGGCTCCACAAGACAAGAGATATGCCACCAATCACATGATGTGCGTTGCTATCGAATGGGGAATGGCCGTATTGAACGCTGCGGCACCCAATGCTCTTATTCAGCCAGACAAGCTAAAATTTGGGGTACAACAAAGGCTGGCATGTGTTACAGAGAAGAGAAGTGGGGAACAGAACAGGGTGGGGCAGACTAGAGTAGGAAACAAATGAAATAAAAGCTGCAAGTAGGCACAAGGTAAATAGGAATAAACGTGGCACGATTCTTTTAAAGTGTTGTTGAATGCCTGGCCCCAATAAAGCATATAGCCCACCCCACTTCAAGCTGCTTACCCATAAGCCCATAGTATAATGGGTATAGGCATTTAGGTGGGTATATTGGGTAAACAAGGAAGGTGAGAGGGTTCATAGCATGCCTATCCTACTTTGATTCTGGGCCGAATGAATTTATTGGTATGTTAAAAGACCATAAATTCATGTATAAATGCAACTTATAATGAAGTAGGGTAAAATAAGAGCAAATGCTGTGCTCAATGCCATCTCCATTTAACGGTTGTTTTCTCAGTGACACCGACAAAGAATGTATTTCTGAAGACCAGAAATCGTACAAGTACACCTTGAGAAATAACAAGGCTAAGAATATTGGGGCCCTCTCTTTCTTACCCTACCTATTTCCATGGACTATCACACAGCAGAAATTAAGGACGATTTACCAGAACAGCCAAGAAGAAGTAGAAAATCCCACCCCAAGTTTCAACAATGGGAGACCCGATTGAGAAATAGCCAAAGAGGTTAGAAAACTCACCTCACTAACCAAATATGACAAATATGCGATAGACACTTCCGTCGCCAGAAGGAACCAACGGGATGGAAGGAATAAGCCACCCAGACTCCTATGGAAGGGTGCTGGTAATGGGAGAATAACCAGTTAAATAACACTTACATACGACATAGCACATCATCGCGCGCATATTCAAGACCTGGGAGGGGCTCACATGAACTTACTGAATGTTGAAATGCTAGAACCAACTCTCACTGTTGCTATTATATATGTAATTATGCATTTCAATTGCCCCAAATTTTAGTTTTGGGTGGGAGCCGGGGGCGCCATCTTGGCTGGGCTTCCCACCAAGGCTTCTCGTTGGACTTCATATGGCTGGTGATGAAGGCGGTGGAAGATGAAAGGCATCAAGGGCTCTAACTCTTCATTGGCTCGATGACCATATATCGCATCGTTAAAGCCCCTGTAAGGCGGTTTCGTGTACTTATCACCACTTTAGACACATGTTAGGGATCTTTTCATTCATAATAGAATCTAATAAAGGATGCTTAGCTGCTACCTCTAACTAAGAGGAAAATATAGCAGAGCTAGTTGATCTGTTGAATACACTGAATGGTCAACAAAATAATATACCCATGCTTCAACTTCTTTCCTATCCATTAGTTCACATCTCTCATTCGTTACGAATGCATGGAGAAGTTGTTTGGTGCACCCTACACTTCATCTTAATATGCTTAGCCCGTTCTCACCATACTGATGTGGGGGATTTACAGGCAGACTCTGCTCGTACTTTTTCATCGAACGTCCGTTCTTCGTGGCGGGAACCCAAAGTGATTGGGTAATCTAATGCAAACTGACTGGGAAACGTGATTTCTGCTGCACGGGGGTATTCAGGCGTTGACGGTGACCGGGGCGCATTGAATATGAACGAACTTAAGGTGCGGCAACGTGTGGCGGGTCGCGGCGGATCGTATTGCGAATGCCAGAATGGCGGCGGGGAGCGTGCTAATTGAATGTAACCATTTTCCCATCCTTCTCTTCTTCGCATTTCCATCCATCCATCCATTGGCCGATACCATCTCCTGATGTTTCCGTCCGGTGTACTCACCCATCTTCAGCGAGGCATCCGTTGGTTCAGCGCAGGTATCCGTTGTCCCTGGCCATGCGGCGCGCCCACTGCAGCTCCCCGGGTAGTCCGATATCGGTGCGGTCTCGCTCTCATGGGGGCGATGCAGGGCTGGCACCGCGGAGGGTGATAGCGGGGCGCATGGGACAAGGCAATCGAGAGGTAGCGATCATCTTTAAGCGCATGGAGCATGATCATCACCATGGATCGAGCGTGCAGACTCATCCATCACTGGTGAGATCATCGTATTTCTCATTTGTGTAAATTCAAACTTAAGGGTACCGTTCTCGTGTGTTCTAAACGTGGATATCATGTTTGTCCTCCTCGTACCGTTCAGAATGGGGGTGCTCCAAACAAGGTGAATCGTTGTCTGGCCGCGAACTTCTTCTCACAATGGCAAACGCTTCACCATTCATTCTCTTTGGACCGACTTGAATACTTTCTTACCAAAATTTCGGTGAAGGCGAAGGCTTTACTTTCCGTAAAATATTATCTAAAGCTTTGACCTATATGAGTCTTGTTCGATGAGTAGGTGAGGAGAAAGGCACCGATTGGCCCAAGGAGAAGTGAAAGCAATAGGATCGTAGGCGTACACCGCGCTCGTAATGTTATGCAAAGTTGCATAGGCACCGGTAGAGGTTAAGGCACAGTCACCAGAGCCACAAAGGAAGGAGCAAACACCCATCACTAAGGAAGCATATCTACCAAGACGCAGTAGTTCAGTGCCCGCATTCACAGCTTTAAGTAGCATCCGTTAAGCACACGTAGCAAAGATAGGACAGTAGCAAGCAACGGGCTTACAAGCATCCGTTGAAGCATCTGTATATGAACTGGCTCACGACGCTATGATCCACATCTGTAAACAGCCCATCATAGCTATCCCTAAGTAGGATAGGTGAAATCACTAAGCGACCAAGCATACCGAAGCTAAGTCACCAAGAGCCACTAAGCAAACTACACACTAAACCAACGAAGCTAATGAAAGGATCACGCGAAGCTAACTAAGCCCATAAGCCTACTAAGCCTACCAAGAGCCAAATTAAAGCGTGCACTACATAGCGAGATAGATAGATAGGGATAACAGACACACTTTATCAACTTCAATAAAAAGTTATTCGAATTCAGATTAACCGTTATTCAACGGGTGGTGTTTCCAAATTTCAATAATCGCCAGTTACTAAGGACCCACGATGATCCATCGATTGAACTATATCCGTAGCCATTGGAATTATGAACCTAACAATAACAACTCTAATTGCTTCAACAAGGCTTAATCATTCTAGAACCGGATCCTGCTGCCAGTCCCGAAATGTTGATACTAAAATGGATCTTAAATGGGCTATGGATATAAAGCTAAACTCATCACTAGTTTTGGACCGGATCTAACCCTTGCCCTCGCTTCTCGCTAGCTCTTTAACCAAGTTGCGTTTTAATTGCCTAAAATGGCAAGCACAAGTAACCACATATGTATCCCATAGTGAACCGTAGATGGTACCGTATAAAGATCAACTAAGCGACCAACAGGTCTAAAACTAGGGACCGCTATCACTTAATTTGGGAACGAAGGCATTTTTTGTCGCCTTAACACAATTATCTTTACCTTTTTGTGAGATCTCAGACCTTGCGCCGCGCTCAAACGAATGGCGCGAACTTTTCTTTCGGTGCTATATGATTGGTTAGTTGGACCGCCCTTATTCCGCCTGGAACTTTATGATTCTTTTCTTATGGCTGCTCATGTGCCTTCGGTTACTGCATAGTTACCTTGCTTGCGTTCATACCTCCATGATTCATCGGCCAGGTATGGATCCTCATCACGATATGGATATGGATATGGACATGATATCGTGTTTCGTCGTGTTGCTTACATGGAAAGGATGCTGAGGTAACAGACTAATTGCCACTTCGAATCTCGATCTAGAGTCAAGAGATGCCGGGCAAGGTAGTGGGTGGTGATTAATTTCACTCAGTCCCCGAAGTCGCCCTCGGCTATGCTACTATCTATGCTTGCGGATTTTATGCGGTGGCCTTTATAATATATGCACATGGCATATCTACCTATAATATAGAATAAACTCAGAAACAGAACACCATACCCATATTTATACCCTAACCATACCTAAGAGGAAATACCCGCCTAGGGGAGAGTATAGCAATTGTGTCTTTATCCTTTCTATGCGATAACCTGGATATTACCTAGTTGGAATGCAGCCTACCCTCTTTATTGTCATTGACACCCATCTTCATTGAAAAGGGTTTATTTTCAACAATGGGATGAAGGTCGAAACAACTTGAATAAGTATTTAAACACCACTGTATCGATAGGCATCTCATTTTGCGTGAAAAGGAACATACAAATTTGAATGGGGATGCCATCCTTTTTCATTTGGGTGAAATCACAACTTTGATATATGTGCGTAGGGTCAACAAATATTTCACCTAATTCACACTTTCCTTAAAAAGAAATAGATACCTCTTATATTGGAGCCAAGGTTTACTTAACCCATCAAATGGAAATATTTTAGGTAGTGTTTTCAAGAATCTTCAAAAATCATCTTTCTCCCTAATCAACCATCAAGGCAAGGAAAGATGAATAACCTTTGTAGGAGAAGGGCATGAAGTAGATGGAACTTATATAGATTCTAACAATTTGTAGTTTACCCTCACCCTTTTACAAGGTTAGGTGAAATGTCAAAGGCTCGCTGAATGCTGAATGGAATAAGTTTCAAGGCTAAAGGTTGCAGGCCTTGGTCAAGACTTCAAGCTTGCTGGGCTTCTCATGAAAGCGTCTGGTGTCTGTTGGAAGACCTTTGCGATGATATCAAACTGTGAACAAACACATATATAAATCGCGCCGTAGTCAATTGTTCTTTGGTGTTATGATACCTTTCACTCACATTGTCGATGATTCACTTCGTACTACACGTGTTGTTCTAATGTATCCTTCGATAAACAATCATTTCTTTATGGCGGGGTCGACAAATGGATGTAATGGGGAAACTTCTCTCGGGTATCATGCATGGGCATTTCGCGTATGGTGGATTGATGGGGACCGGGGGATGGATACTCGTGAGGTGGATCGAGGAAGGGGAGACAGATAAGATATCAGCTTCAGCACGCTCAATCACCCGACCGGCCAACTTGGATCCACACATCTCCCTACCCTCGTCAAAGTCATTGCCTCTGATCTCCCGAAGACCTATCGCATACACGCTCCTTTTGGCCAGCATTATCTATTTGTTTCCAACCCCGCAACAAATATTGTTCCTTCGTTTGGTCACGCCCGACACAGTTAACCCTAGGCCACAGTTAAAGAATCCAACCACCCCCCCCCCATCTACCCTTTTGTTTATTATGCAAAATTAGGGGAGGGATTAATTTCATACACCTTCTGTGGATATGATTCATTCCATGCCTTCTTGTTCTATCTTGTCGAGCACCCCACTCCATCCTTAGTTTGGTGATTCTTGGGCAACCTGCAATGCCAGGAGTTGAGTTGTTGCGCCCTTCACTCGAGTCTTCAAGAGTATGATTCACACTTCTTAGGATATGATTATTACCCCACCCTTATCTTTTTTTGTTTTTGCTTTTTCGATGGAGACATATAAACCCAGTACCGTACCCTTCCTATCACGCAGAAACTTCATTGAAAATCACATGTCCTTTTTCATCGGGATAACTGTGAGCAGGATGGCAGGTAAAGGTACACAAGGTAGGGTGAAAGAAATTTTCATGTGTATCATGTTCCGCTGCTAACACCGTGGCCACTATTTAATTGCTCATCGCTATTGCTAATGTTTCTCCATAACCATCAACATCGAAGCAACATCGTGACCCTCATAGTAACCTCATCGTATCGTAAAGTGAAAGGGTAAAGGTAGAAAGTGTAAATGTATAGATGCTCCTTTGTAATGTGTCCTTCATGTGGTAATGGGATAATGCATATTGAACCTGATGTATCGGGGGCTAACGATCAGCTCAAGGCAACTTAATTTCCCCGGGCGTGTTGGATGAGAACTATTCACGTATAATCACTCTCACTTTTTCACACCCTCTTCCCGCACAAAGTGAATAACAACTATTTAAAAGAGTACATCAACTTCACCGTATCGGTTTTAAGCATCGGTATTGAGTGAATTTGGGTATTTACAAATACGTAAAGGTAGCATTGGCTCGATCGCATCAGTTGCTCCCCGTCCATTTCTATAAGGTAACAACTAGAAGGTGATGTGGACAGTTTCTTGGTAGGGGAAAAGGCTGTGCGAAGCAAGACAGCTTAGAGGTGATTCAAGAAGGCACATGTTGGGTGTGACATACAAGCATGTGCCCTTCCGTAGTCCCTACCGCTTATGCTTAAGGAACTTCCAGAATCGAGTTGGTTCTTCAACTTGCCGGATCAAAGACTTGAATGGGAATGCTAGTGGTACCGAGTGATCTACTACACGGCATGAAGCTACCTCCAAGGCGGTTTTAACTTAAACCACCGATTCTCGCTCTCGGACCGCTCCATCTCTCACCGAACACCACCGCTCCGGCCCTTTCAAGAAAGAAAGAATCGACATAAACGAGGCATTACTTACGATGCGAAACAGATGAGTGACAAGGGTAGTGGACATACACAGAGTTAGTTCACCACGCTGCACCACTTTCGACTACTTTTGTCCACCATAGTGTGTTAGTTCTCATAAGAGTTGTTAAATCCATACAATATTAGTATAGACATATTCTAGTTTTTTATAAGTTGGACCTTAGTGGTACAATGTTGTTTGTTTGATCCATATGTGAACAACATTTAAAGCAGTTGTGTAGGTAGCACCCTCTCATTCCCCAACTTATTTCCACCTATCTCCAAGTTTAGTTTATTAGATAAGTCCTTCCTTTTCAAGCTAACAATAGCATCTTATAGAGGGTAATATCCCATTTATTTTCTTTCTACCGCACGAAAGATAAGAGACACTTACTTAGATCAGCAAGGACTTAGCTGGACACTACCTAATATGATCAGAAATATATCTAATTTCCGGGAACAATCCCACATATGATATCGCATATCTACGTTTCACTTCTTTCTACTTAAAGGTATCATCCATATCGATGGTTTCTAACAGAACTAGTGGATATGTGGGCTTTTAGAAGGAAGGATAAGCAGAGAATCGGTGTTCATGGTCATGAGTGTCAAGCATTAATAGGTTACTCGTGTATACTGTCACATGGTAAAATAAATAGGTTAACTACCCAAAAACAAGGGGTATTTATTCATGAAGCAGAATTGTCCGGGAGTATACTGCTGTGGTAGGTTGCATTTTATAGTCTTATGGCAAGTGAGTAACTATTTCTATCTCCCAAAATAGACCCGCTCTCATTCGGTTTTTTTTATTAGTTGTTTCTTATTAGAGGGTTTGTATATCATCTTCTTCTATATGGCAAGACCAACAGAAGACTTCGTATTCTCTATCCGTGCCCACTTGGTTGGGTTGGGTGAACCCCACTATCTCCATTTGGTCAAAATCTTGCCCAACATCCTCTCTTCCGAATAGCTCTATAGTCCTCATCCCCCCGAGGTGTCCGGCCCTATTTCGTTGTGCCTGCTGGTGGACTCGTCGGCCAAAGAGAGGCCGGTCGGGTAGCGGGAAAAGTGTATATGCCTATTAGATATGCTAATCAGCATATGGGTGGGTGCCACGATCACCTACCTCTTGAAAATGGTAAAGAAACCCTCACACCGTAACTCTCGTATGAGCTTTCTCCGTCGTAGAGATGCAACGTTTAGACAGTGACAAGTATGTACAATGTCTATCGTATGGTAATCCCGCTGCAGAAAACCTCATGAAATGGAATTTTACTCAATAAGAAAATCCATATTGATTAGTTTTCCTCACGTTCAAGCCGTAGTCCATGGAACAGCCCCAGAGACATTGACCCTCGGTATCAAGTACCGCATTGAGTGGCAAGGTTATGGGGTATCGGGCCCTATCCTTCCTTCCCGCCCGTTGGTGAGGCTATCCTCTATCCAATGCCTATCTTGTGTGGTTTTCCGTCTGCTGGCCTCCGGAAGTGCAAGAAAGCAAGCAATCAACTTCAACGGTGTATCGAGAAATGCCTACACGTCTCAAATCGAAAGTGTGGTGGGTGTCAACAGCCCGATGAATGTTCCATCTGTGAAAGTTCCAAACGAACTTGGCGTTCGGTCCAAATTTGTTGCTGGTGTAAGGCTCTTCTTCTCTCCTTTCTTCCTTCCTTCCTCAACTCTCAAAGAAATCGCGCATCTTGTCGCCTTGTGGTAAACGAAGAAAAAAAGGGCATAGTGTTCGGTAATAACCCAAATCCATTTATGTGCCTTCGATGTCGTGGTGGTTTTCCCACAGCAAAATGAGGTTTTATTAATTGAGAAAGGTATTGTATTGAGCAAAGTTTTCTCGATCTCCACACCACAATATGTTGATCTCTATGTTGATCTCTCGTTTACGTGATTTCATGTAATATGGATTGTCGCGGGATTATTCCCCCTTATTCCCTATCGGATTAGTCCCGCGTTGTTTATTAAGAATGAATTCCGACAAGCTCTCCCCGTTGTATTCTTCGGGCGGTGAGATCGTTAGAAGGAAGCGCAGCAAGGAAGACAAGCATGCTCGGCACATGAAGCGAAGCCGCTGCTGAGTGAGGGAACTTGTTCGATGTGGCCGTACACTTATATGTTACAGATCGATTATCCCGTAATGATGTATATATAGAATGCCCTAAGGGTGATATGATACCAAAGACGCTTAAGGCTAGCCGTACACATAGGTAGAATATGCTCTTGTTCCCAGGATCGATCGAATACAACATGCGCATCTCACGTCAGTTGTCTACAAATCCAAAGATGCATAAAGCTCTGTAGAAGGAAGAAAAAGCATACCTCCTATATGCAATGCAATCTATACTTTATTTTGGAACTAGTTTGAGGAGACCAAAGAAGAGAGTTTAATTATTAAGGGTTGTTGTCCCAACCAATCCCACCGCTCTTTAACTTGCTTTTTAAAGTGTGAGCGATAAGCTGTACAGTTGAATCTAATTATAAAGTCTTTCATATTTAGAAACTATACCCTAAGTTAAAGTACTTATTATCACAAAGCAAGAGCCAGTGAGCTATTACGATTATTTCTTTATTTATTAACTAGTCAAAAGCCCAAATTTATTAAGTAACAGACCTGGCAGAACACAATATCCCCTTAACTACCACCGCAATCATGGTGTCAAGGGCACCCACAGCTTTCCCTAATGCTAATGAAGTTAGTAATCCCCCGTACCTAGGACCATGGATAAGTTGGACTTGGATGACTTTTTACAAGGTCCGCAGGATCAAAAGGAGAGGAGGAAGTTCAGCCATCGAGAGACACACTGTTCAACAACCTATCTCATGAGGATCCTCCGCAAGGCATGGCCTACCCAAGGGTTCTAAATGAGCTAACCCATATGTGTACCCCTGTAAATGAGGATAGAAAATAAACAACCTTGGGTGGTTTTACAGAGAAGAAGGTCACTGTTATAGAAGAACGATTGTCGTGAAGTGCACTTAGTGGCTTCCTCTTGCACAAGTTTTAATGGTCACTTGGTGTAATGAGGGATATCGTAGGATGAGGAGGTGGGTATGTACCTACACCTCTACCCAAAGACCTGACCTCCAACAAGGATGCAAGACCCTCGAGATGCACAACCCATACCTTCATTTATTTATTGGGTGTATGAAATTCCAAGCAGTCGGGGTATTAGAACTAATAGGTTATGGGTATTATATTGCTTTAAACCAGAAATGAGTCAATAATTAAGTCACAAAGGGCAAGAAAATGAAAGCCATATTCAAGATACGTGATTCCAATCACCATGAAGCGAAGTTCGAGAGGGGAGAATAAAGTCTAAGTATACACAACATGGTGGATCTATGAAATTGACCTGGCCTCCTCACAAAATTAAGAACTTATTCTAGCAAGGAGTTGCAAGTGAGGTTAGAGAATTGACAGAGGCGTGATGCAGACCTATAGATTTCATAACTTGCACATGTTTGTTGGTGGAGAAGCTGTTGAAGAGAAGGATGCACTACGATCGTAGGATGAGGAAGCGGTACGGCAACCAAGCCTATTGGATAATCCATAGATACTAAAGGACAAGGGGAACAACAAGACATCAGATAGGTTGTTCCTTCACCCAACACCGACTACTCCTGTGAATACCCTGTAATTGGGAATAAAGATAAAGTGAATGATAGCAACTTCTTATCCTCTCTATGGTTTTGGACACTATGGTGTACATTCCTTATTCTATCGTATCCCACCCTATAATCTATGAGACTCTAGTACGTAGCTCTCTTATAACCCATCCACTAGCTACCTTTATATCCTTCCTAGTTCACCACGATGCTTACATATCTCCACTTGTATAGGTCTACGTGATCAGAACTCTATCAAATGTTGGATCAAACAGATGGCATGTCCTAACCCACCAGTTTGAACTAGAGCTTTACTTAGTACCTATGACTTCATAGGCTAGTCAGTAGAAATGTGGCTTGCCGGGTCTTTATATTTAAATCGTAACTTAATTTCGAAACCAAGATCTCTATCTCTATATAAGAATATTCCTCTTAGCATCTGCTATTTATTTCGATCACGAGAATCCGGAATCGTATCACACCCGTCATTATCATAAGAAGGCTGGCCTGCTATAACATCTCTGGGACCCTTAGCTATGCATGGTATCCGGATTTCCGTATTTCATGCCACGCTACCAGCTGTTGTGGCGGCAAGGTGCGATGGTCCTCGCTGCTTATGTAACCTGGTTCAGAATGACCTTGATGGGAGATTATGCTGGAACAAAGCGGGGAACAAGATGAGCGAAGAAAGGCACTAATGACGCGCAAGACAAGGGCCCCTTCGGCACCACATGCCACCTAGCGGAGAGTTCACCGGGCGCCTGTGTGATGAGACCTGAAACATCGGGATGCGGCAACGTGTCTCAAAGGCGCGCAGCAGGCGGGACAAGACCGTCAATGATTCGTTAGGGAAGGTCGGGCAAGAGGTCGATAGAATCGTATGTGCTATTAGGCGTAGGGGCTCGTAGGGGCGACCGCGCTGGCCCACGAGGCGATAAACAGCATTTTTTTCTAGTTCCGTGATTAGCGTGTGTTTCACAGCAGAAAGAGTGTTCACTACAGCTCATCGTTCAATCTTTTTATATTCCAGCCTGTAAAGCTAGTTGTTGATGTATAGCTATTTCTCACTGGCTGATATCTTCGCTGCTCATTTCTTCTTCCGGCACCACCTTTCACACCCATGGTGGTGGGCGATGCTCGCTAGCTCATTTATCTTCTCTCTAACCACAGACCAGCTCACCAAATGCCAGCCCTCGTTTCTGCTTTGTCTCGCCACACATTCCTAGCAAAACGTCCTAGCAACACCCACGCCCGTTGTTCTTTTCGCTAAGACTGCAGAAAACCATTTACGCTAGGTCTTACCATATGGACGACACCATGGACTTCCTTCCGCCTGTTTCTGCTGTGATAGACACTTGCCACCGTCAGAAAGTTTCTATTCGGCCCGAAGCCGAAGTACTACTTAGCCGTACGGGAAACCCATCAAGCTCCATGCACTATAGACCGCTACGTAGTCTTAGTTCTAGCCATCGCTTAGCATATTAAAAGAAGAAGAACAGTAGTTCTATCTAGATTGAAATTTCTCTAGTTATACAAAGGTAAATGATTCTATAACGACTATACACCAGTTAATGTGATTTACCATTTGGACCTTTTTTTCATGCTTTTTCCAAAGCCATGATCGCACTATGACTTTCGTGGTGACTCATCTTTTATTAACTAGTCCATTGTTCACCTAATTAACCACCCATTCATGTCTATTGTAAAGACCAGGACACCCATGTGTCATACAAGGCTACATACCGCATTTACATCATTTCATGACTTTTTGTATACACACTGTTCTTGTAAGCGCTCCATTATTATAAGAAGAGGCCATGCATGTAGTAGGTACGATGATGTATTGGTATGTCGATGAGGACAACACCCATATTGAAATCGATGGAGCCACTAAAGCTCCACATCTCCTTTGGGTATATACCACAGAGAGAAGCAGTTATCAGAGAGAGCTTAATGTACTATTATGCATGGAATCACTTCTCCTATGTAAGGATCATCAAAAATTGTGTGCCCGTAATAACTTATTTACGTAGGATTATATTGACCGAACAATAACTGTGTTTGCTAGAATGAAGTCAAGTATGTTCGAAAGACTCTTGCCTTGGAGAAGAAGGATTCAGTGAGGTAGCCACTTCAGCGCTCAAGGTGGCCGGGCGTATCGCGTAACCCAGCGTTAGCCCCGGGCCTTACAGGCGTAGGGATTTTGCACACAAGGATGGCGTTCCTTCCTGGTCGTACCTTTCATGTTCCTCTTTGGGGCCACTTCTCCCATCAAAAGAGAGGAAACCATAGTATAGACAGAGAAGAGGACATGAGAAGGTCTATTGCAGGATGGGAATAATATATATCCACAAGTAGGAGGGTTAGTCCCAAGTCTTAGAGGAAGAAATGAACCCGAGAGTGAAGTGGGCATGGGGATACAAGCCATCGCTATGTGATACCATTAACCAACTAGTACTTTCAGGAACAGACTCCGAAGGACAACAAGAGATAGGGGTCTCACCGTTGTAAGGTCTTTCTCTTATAAACCCATGGGGAAATCGAAGCTTAATGTCGACTCCAGGTGGACCGCCCGCGCCAAGGCAGGTAGGCGCAGGAATGCCCTCTTTTCTTCTCGGGACACCATCCAAGAAGCTCGGGCGAGAGGCCCCTCCTTCGTCCGTTCGGTCCGTGCTTAAGAATGCCTTTTCAATGCTTTCTTGGGGCACGCTACGGGTTCTTTTTTAATAAGGTCCATAAGGTAGCGAGAGAGAAGGCAGGGCGGGATTCGTGAATGAGAAGGAAGGCGATAGTAGGGACAAGGCGTAAGTTCCATTCCTTTTATTGGGAGGTATGGCCTACCATGCCTTTTTACAATGAACAACGGAGAGGTGCAAAAAACCCGAGGAGTTTACATGTTTATGCACCCCCGGGCGAAGGAAGGGGACAGAGAAGTGAAGAGATAACCTACCGAGGGACAAACATTTCTACCGCCCTAGAAAAACAAGAAAGCAGTTGCTGTAAAAGAGCCTCATATGATCTCACCTTCACCTCTCTAATTGCACGAAAGGTTCCTTGCTTGTGTTATTTCCTTCGGTGGTTCCCTGAATGGGCCGTTTTCTCCGGCAATGGTCAAGCTTCGCAAGTACCCACCGGGATGACTATAGGATGACCTCGGTTCCTCCTGCACACACCGAACCGATTCGTTAGATTCCGGCACATAATGACACCACATTTGGCTAGGGAAAGTCAGAATCGCCGGCCGTGCTTACGTTGGCTTCCGTGTTCGCGTGTCTTCCTTTCCTTAACGCTCGCAGAAAGCGAGGCCTGAAGGTGTAGGCCAACACATAGGACGTAAGCCCGCCCGGGACAAGTTCAATTTTCCCACGATGAAGATTGAAAGTGTGTGATCATATGTAGCGTTGTTTTTTTTTATGGAACAATGTTATGTTAAATTAAATTGGAATTTACCAGGAGAAGATTTGTCTTTCCTATTGCTGTGTGAGTAAAATATCAAACCCAGAAGAAATAACATGTTTAATTTATGGAAAAGGAAAACCGTTTAAACAAGAACAGTAGTTCCGTAATTGATTAGTTAACATGAGAAAGGTCAACTCTCTATTGGGACACTGATTTGTTGGAAAATACTCTTTCAAAACTGAGTTGAACTTCGTAGGAACAACAGCGATGATTTGTTCGTAAAGGAACCCAATACCGTCGAATAAAGCTACAATTAAAATCATTATCTATGAATTTCACTTATATCTCACTTGAATGAATATGAGAACTTTAAACTTAAGACATTGTTGTAGCTAGTGAGAGAAATGTATTGTTCTCACAAACAGTTCCACCTTCGCATGAGATCAAAAATCAATTAAATCATGATTAATCAACGCTTATCATTCGTGAAACGTTCAATCAATAAAGATTCACAACAAGATAATGAATATCCCACCTGTTAACGACATTATTCAATATTTAGATCACCGAACAAGGTCTTATCCAGGAAGATAGCAAAGGACATTATTCAATATTCGTATCACCAAATAAGGTCTGGCCCAGGAACACAGAGAGAAAAGTTAGGCACAAGCTATTTATGGGACCATGCTCGAAGCATGACCTGGTTATCGTATCAGAGGGGATTATGATGACCGTGTATTGACTGGTAAACAATAGACACATTCTTCGCCCCTTTTACAGCCATCTTAAAAGCCCCTCAGAATACAACAAATGCGATGTATCTCAATAACAGCAAATTTATTAATCCAAAGGAACACGCGTTCTGGCTTATGCTTACGACATACAATAATGGCGCGGTTTTGACCGTGGTGAACATAATAATAAAGGTGTATATATCTCAACAATATAAACTTTATTAACCAAAACAACCTAAGAAAGCCAGCGAACCTTACCTGTGAAATCATCTGCTATAGGATCCAACATCAAAAAGCAAACTCATTATCTCATTTATTTTATAAAGCACCCATCAAAAAGTTGAAGTAAAGGAGAAAGCATCAAATAAAATCCGGCGGAAAAGGGCGTTTACGTATACAAATGATATTTTTCATTAACATACAGAATCAACTTCCAAGATTTTATTTATGGCAGACATAAACGATATTTTTCAACAAGCATACAAGACCAACCTCTGTGATTTTATTTATGTACATACAAATAATACTAAATAACATATGAACCAACCTTCTGTGATTTTATTTGTTTCTTTGGATTTTATATATGAAATCCGGGCATCCTTTCATTGGAGTATTCAAACTATTAAAAAATATTTTATATAAAATGTGTCCCCATGGTTGTTTTCAACAACCTTGCACCATTTTCATAGTCTCTTCGGAGTTGCTAAGCCTTTGAATTTGAAGCTTAAAATATCTCATGTTTTGGCAACAGAAATGACTATAGAGTCATGGGATGTTTAATAAGAATATTTGGTTTCTACCTCGCGGTGATTCGCCGATTCGGCACAAAGTGTCGGGCCTCGTTCACTGTGCATATAATTTTCCAGCAAAGGAGTCCGCTCAAACCCGCTTAAAAGCAACAATGTGGTGAGTCGATTTTAAAGTCGCAGAGGGTAATATTACCAGGAATTTTTCAAATTCAAAATTAAAATTTGTGCATATTTATGACGGTAGGCTGTCAGGTCGTGAGGTGGCGGTGGAGCAAGAGAGGAAGAGGCACTCGGGTGGGGTCCATGACCGGAGAAGCGATGAAACGATGCTTCTCTCACAGGCCCATAAATGTGCCCAGACCGCAAATGCTCCGCCGTCGCCAGGGCATTTCCCCGCCTAGGCACACGGTGGGCCCACATAGAAATAAGCCCCCACTTCGGAGAAGGGTGAGGTCGATGAACGGAGGATCAAGAATTGTCATGATCGCGCTCGATTCGTCGATTAAAAGACCTTCTTTCTATAAGAATATTGTTTTATAAGTCATTTTTGCAATTTAACCATTAAGATTACGTATTTTTGGTTATTTTTTAATTAAAAATAATATACAGAACAATAAACTAGTATTTCAAAATCAAGAATATTTTTTAAGCCATGGGATCAGAATTATGAATTAGCAATTGCACCGGGTGCAGGAACGCTCAAGGAGGAGACATGAATCATTTTGGTACATGTTAGGAATATGGATGAATGTGACCTATGAGGTAAACTGCTGCACGATTGATTACATGAATTTTTAGATTTTAAACTATGAAAATTAAATATGTTGTTTACAAATCAAGGAGGAAAGAAGGTAGGTAATTTCATTTCAAGGACTTTAATTTTTATAACTTTGTGGTTATTATGTTAAATCATTATGTCTTATTAATATTGGAAGTAATTTACTCTTATTTGCATTTAATGTAATTAAATTAGAAGCAAACTAATTAAAACAAAAGTAGGTTTACGTAAATTCCATTTATAATTTATAAAATGAGAGCGTATAAAGGAAACACCCAGAGATTTAGATATGTAGGGATAATCGTATATGATGAAAATAGATAGTATACAACATAGCAGACCACAGATTGTCCATTGTATAGTTTTTTTTGCGAGACACTGACTTGTATAGAAGTAATGTGTTTGCAAAAGGTTGTATACGTTATTGAAACCGTAGTAGTAGGGCAAGCCAGGATCATGGCACAAACAAAATGAGTAAGAGTGATATTGTTAAATATAGTCATAATCGCATTTGGAACAAAAAAGAGGAACAAGTGATAGTAATAGTAGATCGAGGGGGTATTCTTAGTCGTAAATACAAGGGGTTGCCCGTACAAAGCCAAGGAAGACCAATCGACGTCCAAAGTTGGGACGCGATTGAAGATAGTATGCCTGAAGATGCTCGTGCATCTTTCATGTACATGAATGAGTGTATTTACGAATTTTTTGAGCTTTTGGAGTAGTTGCAATGTTGGGCGAATGTGTACAAAGGTAGCAGGTGAACGAGAAGTATTCTTGTACAATGAGGAGTGCATTCTATTTAAGTGATTTCTGGGAGAAGTGAATGAGTTGAGAAAGGTAGTCGTGGATCCAGAAGGTCATAAGGAAAGGAAAAGTATGTAAGTGAACATGAAAATTCTTACACTAATACGTAGGAAGTAATAATAAGAAAGAAATAGTAGGAACAAATATGAATTGAAATGAGGCTGAAAGTAAAATGTAAATGAAGAAGGAATGTAGCAGTGTTATTATGATAGTAGAGGATGAAAGAAGTAAAGTGAAAATGCAACCGAAGGAAGGTACCAATAGTAGAGTCAAGGAGTGTGATAATAGATTTGGACGCAAGCATGCCTCTTCTTGTTTCTCGCGCATGACGAAAGGGTTTCGGACACGTGAACATGGAGAAGGAGTAATGCGGTGGGAGATGCGAGATCATCTGCCAGTCACAGTGAACTTCGAAATAGTCATGAAAGTGAGCCTTTGCCGATCAATGTTGCCGTAAGGGTTGTATTGTTGCTCATCTAGTGTCATGCCCTAAGTATTTATGGATTGTTAAGCTCTACGTTGGGCGTTAAGAGGCATCTATGCGCTAATCCCTATGTGGATGCTGGGGGGATTACACAATGTAGGATTTTAAGGATCCCATGGTACCGCTGGTAGTGAGGGTTAAAACCACAATGCATGATGGTAGCTCCGTGTGTACAACCCTGTGCATATACGTATCCTTCACGGAACGGGTGCCGAGCGAACCGTTAACAAGACCAAGACCAACCCACAAATTGCTTTTAGAATAACACGTTGGTCGTTTTTATGAGCATTTTCTTCATAACTCATCATTTTGTGGTTGTGTGTAGTTTGAAGGCTGCTCTTCAAGGCAGTAAGGCAAAGGCAGCAATCGGTCGTATTTAATAATTGTAACATCGTATTTATTAGCAAAGGAACAACGGCTATTTGTTGAATAAAGATGCATTGAATTGGAGAATGATTGACTTCACAGCTTGGTGAAGTTTGTGTTTAAATCTATTGCAAGAAGATCCTAACCGTAACAAAGAAGCCACCAGAAGGCTGGAGAGGATTTTTGTGAAGGAAACTCGTGGCAGACTTGTTCCTTGTTGTTGAAACACCTGCTATGTTTAACCCTAAAAGGGTTCAAATCCTTTGCCAAAGTGCAAAGCACACGAGAAGTTCTCATACATTGTGTGTCTCTTTACGGTGGTAGTTTAAGGTCACCCACAAGGATTACAGAGCGTCCACCAAATGGGTTGTTTTGTCCAGGAACGCTCGCGTGTTTATCACCTGAGTAGCAACCTAGGACCAACGAAGCGTTCGTCAATTAGAATGCATTTCATATGTCAAGTTTTTTCGAAGGTTTAGGGAGGTGATCGTACCTTCAAAGGCTCCATAGAGACATAGGGATGCGTAAGAGCAAGAGGATCAACAAAGCATTAATGTGGAATGCTACAACACCGGTAGGAGCAAGTAGTAGTAGGGGACATTTTTTCAATGGTGGAGCTTAAGCGAAATGCATTTTTTAAGAACCCACTAGAACGACTTGCCGGCACGAAATAGCGCGTTCGATTACTGGCTTTGAGTGTTTTTTTTTTAATGTTGTCAGAAGTGAGAATGATATTGAATGCAATGGCTTGCTTGTGGACAAGGATATGCGGGAATGTGTGTATGGAGTTAGGAGTTGGTGGGATGTTGTGGAGGGGAGCGGTGGAGTCGATGAAGCGATGGTTGTTTTTTGTAAGTGTGGAGGGGACTGGTAGAGTGGGCCCAATTATGGTTTATGTCAAACTCATGGCGTGTCAGCCATTTCAAGCTCATCGAGGAGTGAGGTTGTTACCTGGTGAGTTCGTAGAGAACCCATTCCGCGCTGCCAAGTGGGGCATGGGGAGGGTTGTCCGGGACAGTTGTATAGAGTCGGAAAAGGTCCGGGGCTGATGGTTTGCGGTGAACATGCCAAGGTTGATATGTAGTTTACCTTTCTCAGCAGCAACAATCATGCTGACATAA
The DNA here is from genome assembly GCA_034641835.2 of Pinus albicaulis. Classification (NCBI taxonomy): domain Eukaryota; kingdom Viridiplantae; phylum Streptophyta; class Pinopsida; order Pinales; family Pinaceae; genus Pinus; species Pinus albicaulis. Next base: position 93,609 of record MU968533.1, on the reverse strand, counting down.
CATTGCGTAGGGGAGGCTGGCCAGCGGGGCGAGGCAGGGTGAGTTCGCTCGCAGAAGTTCATATAAATGGTGATTCTTTCAATGGAATGGGAGGTGTGCATCGAGAAGAACGCGGCCATCATGGGAGGAAATATTTGCTCTCATGGTGATGTTTTTCGCCCAAAGTGAGAACACCTTGTGAGCGTGTAAATTTCAACACAAGAGACAAGATTTCACAAAAGTTTATCCTTGCATGTAGTAGTGATGCGATGAAAGGTGTCAAGTGGAAGATGACCATTCAATTCACAAACACATTTTTAAAGACTTGTTTTTTTACATATCGAGGGAGACAAAAGAATGGCCACACTTTGTTAGTGGGAGTTTTTGGTAGTATGTATGTTTTTGTGCACCAATGTCTTCACTGAAGAACTACTTCCGTGAGGATTTTGCGATGATAGTGATAGTAGAGCATCCGGGAGCACCGTGAGAGGCGGAGAGCACTGTAGTAGTCGAAACTTAAGCTCGATTTTGTCGTATACTTAAAATGTAGTTCAACATGGCATGGCATGAGAGAACCGAAGAAATCAATGTTGGCCTCCAGCATCGAAGTAGTTGAGCCAGTATCGCTGAGTTTGTCATCATTTCTAGCAGAGTGAATTTTTGCCGTAACCATCAATGTGAAGAGATGACGTGTTGCTAACCTCCCATGGGGCTCCATAGCGGCAAGTTGATGTTATTTTCATGTAAACATGGAGGAGTGGGGTACCCAGTGTTCCTGAACGGAATTGAGGATTTTCATAGTTCTGAATCAAGCGTTCGTAAACATTTTATGTGTCGTAGGAGGCATGATCTTGTAGAGATGAATGATCATTCCGTGAGCTCTCACCATGAAGTGCGATTCCAAGCAACAAAGAGCATATCAAAATATTTCGTAGCCGCGCGAACATCTGGGTTGGTCTTAACCGAGATTGTCCAGCAGTAATGCCTAAATACAAACCCACGGATACGTAAGGAGCCGCGATGTTGCCATTCATACCTTATGGGCGAAGGAAAATAAAAGATTTTTTGGACAAAAGGAAGTGAAAATAATGAGTTACAAGAGAAGTTAACAATAGTGATGACACCGCATCAATAATCCCCGCGTTAACCTTAAGTAGCACCTCTTCTGGTGAATACGTAACCGGGTAATGTGATATAGCATTAGATGGCGATGTGGTTTTCAATAATGTTTTCGACTCCATCGAGGTGCTCATTTGAATTGGATGGAGGGTTGAAGGTATCAAATTGCGTGGCGCGAAAGCTATTCAGTATCAAATCATAGCTAGTGTGAAGAATATGGTAGGGGTACCACCTGATATGATCATGTCCGTAAGTTCCCCTCAGCTCGGTCCGTAAAGAACCCGGCTCACGGCAAGCATGACCGGTGCGGTACAATTTGTCCGGAATGGCAAGGTGGTGTTTGCTGGACAGAAGGAACAAATCGTTGCTGGGCGGTGTTTGCGCGTCCTCGTAATGAAGAGCGCAGGCGCTTCGAATGCGATGGCGATGACAAGTGTTGGCACAAGTAATATCGGGCGAGGATGCCGTGAAAACGATTGTCATTGTAGCGCATCAGATGCGAAAGCGTATTCGTGTTAATTACCTTTGCACCTTGGTTGTTAACTGTGGGAGACCTGGGAAGAGGTGGGAAGGCTGCCATGAGAAGAAAGCCCTCCGTGTTTTATTCATTTATTTGGGGAGAGGCCAATGGTCGTACCGTATTGAAGTGAATGGGTGGTTGTTGAACTGACGAATCTGCGCAGGCAAGTATTTCCACCAAGTTCTTAATGATACCATAGAGTTGAAACAGTGATATGGCAAAGTTTATTATGCATGAGGAAGTTCAAAATTAGAATTTCGGAATGGCGTACTGGAGCGTTAAGGAGTTGTGTTGATATGGTGCATATGTTGGAAAATGTTGACAGTAGGTGAAATAGGCAAAGGCAGAGGGAAAGTTAATATGGACATCTTAGCATGGTCGTTGGTAGTTTTAATTGCAAAGCTTACGTGGACATGTGTTCGATCAACAAAAACCATAGTTTTTTCATCATAGCTAGTTTGCTTACAACAACATGTCTAGTTCGGCTACCATGCGAGGAAGAGAGGACAATATTTGTATATCTTTGTGAAAGCTAATAGAAGGACCGGAATATTTCAATTGGCCAACACAAAAGGGTGACCAAGGACGGAATGACACGACAATGAGCATCTCTTCAACTTGAGTTAGGGCAAGGTGATACGACATGTGGTTGGATACCTCGTTCCATGTTATTTAAAGAGGTATAAACGATGCGTTGATATCTTTAAAGCACAATTTTGGCATAACAAGTTATTCATGACTTGTTTCTGTTTTCATGGATGTAAGCTTCATGACAAATTGATAAACTCTGGATGGGACAAAGCATCGATCCGATTGTGCGAGAATGTGTATGTCGGAGGGCGACGGGAGAAATTGTTGGGTGGAAAGGGAGGAACATGGGGTGGCATGAAAGTTGCAGGTAAGATTTGAACGCAGTTGGGGCCATTGAAAGGTCGATTAGGAAGTGGAGGATGAAGGGTTGGAAATTTTGGGTGGGATGAAGGAGGACGCAATTTTTGTAAATAAATGAGTATATTTCTTGGTTTGAGAGTGAAGGTTTTTTTCTATTTGAATAGTAGCTATTACCACGTGTACATTGATGATGTCTTTACTAAGTGCGTAGTGGCGTCGTTGTTGTTCCTTCCCACGTTTTTTTCTGTAATGTATATAGTCGCTAAAGTAAGAAAATAAGAAGTTACCAAATTAAATATTAATATTGTTAGTGATTAATAAAAGTAAAATGTATTATATGGGGTTGTTAGAAAATGTAAAGGATATTTCAAAGTGCAAAACATTTATTTTAAAATCAACTACATGTTGCATATATTGGTTAGAGTAAAAAGTGAAGACATATTTTGTATTTTTTAAAAAGAGAAGAAGCAACTTATGGTTATTTTTTTATAGTAACATAGCATATTGATGGCTTGCTACTTATAAAACAAAGCAGAAAGAAGACAAACAATGAAGGAGGAAAGGCAAAACCAAGTGACCCAATGTTCACATATTAGAAAGATCCATTAAAGCATAGTGGAATGACACACATACAAAACGTCATGAAGAAAGGAGGCAAGGCGTGAAGTAGAACTAGTAGAAAGTAGAAGGAATGAAAAATATATAGTTAACATTACAAAACATGTCTAGAAAATGGATGAGGAAATGGCAATGAAGGTTTAAGAAGACCCAGCAACTATTTAAAGGAACTGAAATGTGTACACAGGCATTTCAGGCAGAAGCTATTATGGGGAAAGTAAGGCATGAATGAGAGGTGTAGATGAGGAGCAAGAAACAAACGGTAGTAGGCTTGTGTTAGAATGGTTGGGGGAGGGTCTGGTCATGGTGGCCTAGGAGGGTAGTCGGGAGGCCTCGCATCGCACGCAAGTTCCTTCCGCGTACAAGAGTTGGGCGTAGTCGTTCATCGACCGTTGAATCTATTCCTCTTTAGAGATAGTGAAGAGTGGAAATGGTGTCCTTTATTTTGTTGCATATGTCGAAGACACTTTCTGTGATCGGTTGGAGAGGGAGGTAGAGCACCTTTTGCGAGACACCAAGAAGGAAGTTGCGTTCATCGAAAGCGACAAAACTTCGAGGTGTCAGCAGGGTCTTGCAAATGGAGTCGAAGAATGTAGCGATAGCCACCATTGAACGAGCCTTCTACATTTTATATCAGTAGGTGTTGGCATCTTGTTTAAAGCTTTCGTTACTGATTCGATCAACGATAAGTGGACATGCAAGGAAGAAATATTCCATGTTAATATGGTATATGGTGAGTACTTGAGTGAAACCATGACAGCCTTTTCATCAAAGTTGTATTGAAAAATGTCGGCAATTGTTTAAACTCAAAGGCTCTTGCTTTCACTTTTGTACTATGGCCGAGTTTACCATGAGGGTGCTTTTATTTCTCTTTCTCGCTGCACCATTCTTTAGTGTTGTGCTCAGGATACATGTGGGATTTTGGTGGTGAACAAGTTTATGGGATTGTGTCGATAGTTTGGTCATTGAACCTATTTATCCTTCCCCTTTAATTGCAAGCACAGAATTTCACGCAGCTACGTATTTCTTGGGAGAGTGTATTGCATCACCATGCGAGCCACCCACAAGGACACTTCACGTCGTCTTGGACATATCACGAAGAGTTATGGTAGTTTTCTTTGGAGTTCTGAACAAGAAGCCATAAATGAGCAGATGCAGTGAGAGAGAGTGCGAAGGTTACCATGATATCACCTATCGAATTAGAGGTGAATTAGGGAAACTTATAGCACAAACGACAGGTATGAAGGAATTGGTAAGGTCATCAAACAAGACTTGTGACACCGTTGATGCGAAGAAAGAGGGGAGGACTAATGGCTGCTTGAGATGCATAAAGGAAGGGTTGGGGATCTTATATTCCATTTGCAACATTGTAAATGTGGCTACCTAGAAGAGAGTACGCAAAGATCGGCCAACTCATTGAAGGCAAGTAGGACATGGATTTACATCGTCGTGATCGACAAGGTCAAACCCCAATGATTTTCCGTTGCCCCGTGCATTGCTAAATTCATTAAGGTGTTCTTGAAAGGATCGTCTTAGATGGACCAAGATTTTCGGGTAGGGGAGAGTGTCATGAGAACATTTGTAGATGATAGGGTGATTTTTGGGAGACAAGGAGTGAATGGTTGCAGGGAGGGCAGCGGTGAAAAGTGAGACATAGAAGAGGAGGATGAGGTGTTTGGATCATATGTTCATGAGAGAATAATAGGCTGGGTCAACAAATCAATGAAAATACGCCGGTAGTATGTCAAGATTGATGAGACAAAGTGACCCGCAAGAATGAGATATTTATTAGCAAAGAGGGGAAGTAAGATGTTAGGAATGAATTGAGAGAAGAAGGGACATAAGATAACCCAAAGAAAGGGAGGAAGTGGGAGGTGGTGCGCGAGCTTATATAATGATGTACATGTGCACGCAGCTTCTTTGAGGCAAACATTCAGCCCATTTGGTAACTCCTCATTCGCGCAACCTCGTATGTGAAGAAGGAAGTAGAACGGCAAAGCCTGTGAGCACCATTTTACGTTGATACGCGGGCAGTGAGGTTGTGGCTCGAGCAGAATTTATCCGTTCGAAATGCAATGACCGTAGGGTTGGTTGCAGTGCCTATAGTACCAAAGAAGGAGAGACGAGAGCCAGTCATGGTCAAGGATGTTTCTGCGATGGCGTGCTCGGTTTCAGCCACAAAGCCGCGAGTTAACATAAACACAAGGTAAAGAAACCGAAGAAGAGGATGTGTACATAAAGGAATGAAAACGTTCAACTTCGCAATTTAAGAGAGTTGAAGGAAATAAACAAGAACGACAAGATTCACAAAAACTATCTATTAAATATTTTGAATGGGCCACCTTGAAGCATAAACCATCGTGCTTTCGAATGGTCCAATATACCCAAATTTTACAATGACAAATCCATAGTCCTTGAAATTATTAAAATTTGTATGCCTTCTAAATAACAAGAATTTAATACCTTTGATGTCTTGATGACCTAAAATTTGATTTTCATAAAAGAAGAAAAGTTGTTCGAAATACAAATAATGCAAAACTATGTTGAAAATTAGTGTTGGTGGTTGAAAATTAATATTTACAAAGCTTCAATTGAAATTTAACCCTAAATAGTTCAATGATATATGAAGATAATAAATCATAGATTGTAAAAATTTTCTAAGATGTATTGAAACTAATTAGGTTAAATAAATTTGTATAACATTAACATTATTTTCAGAAATAATATTTATGGAGAGAAATTGTGAATATATTCTAATTAATAATTTATTTTTATGAACTAATCATGTTGATTTTAGATAAATTTTGAGTATGCCTCCATTGTTAATAATTTAATTTTTAATTTTCTCAACTACCATCTTGATTTGTGTTTAAGATTTTATCCTATTCTGGAAAGAGTATGGAAAGAGAAGATCTTAAAACTAGGAACAATTTGAAGTCGATGTAAATGCAAAGTTTAAAAAGGTTAACATTTTGAAGTTGAACAAATGTAAAGTTTCTACTTCATGTTATAGCTCATGGGATGATGTCACCTAAAAGTTTGCAATCGTATTTTTAAATATAAATTGATAATGTTAATCGTAAAGAAAGTTTCTTTGAATATTGCAAATTGTTTTTTTATCAATGATGTGGTATTTTGTTATTTATTTAGCATAAAGAGATTTATAAGTGAAGGATTTCATTTTGAGTTAGATTCTTATAGGCATTGTTACAATTCGTATATTATTTGGTGTTTGGGTTAGGGTTTATATTTATGCATAAATTGATATATATATATATATATATTTAATATTAATATATTGTTACAATATTACATATTGAATTGCAACAGGTAGATATCTTGTTGAATACTTTAATCTATATATATATATTTTAAAGATTATATCGATGTTTGGGTTAGGGATTTATATTTACGTACAATTAATTTTTATATTAATTTATTTTAATATGTTGTTACACTATTATATATTGAATTATGTAGATATCTCGTTGAAAATTTCAATTTATCTTTTTTAAGTTATATTTATAGTAGTGGATAGTTAATATTGAGTTAGTAATTAGTATTGAGTTTGAGCATCATAGTAATGCTTATGTATAGATATAGTTCTAAATGTTGCTACATTTTATAATGTTCTCTATAATTGTCTACACAATTGCATAAATATATAAATAATGTAGACATCTTTTAATACTTCAACATGACATTTTAGTTAAAGGTCTATATTTATAAGTAATTAGTGAAGAGAAATGTCTATTTTCAAACAAGGTTTTAACTTTAATTATGTTCCATGTGAGTGTGTCTATTTTGTAATAGGGATTGCAAAGTTGTTATTTAATTATCAATTAAGGTCGGCACTAGTAATTTATTTAAAAAATAATTATTGTGCACATGGTAGGGATTTAGGCCACCTAGAATATTCTAGAATATTCATAAACAATATAAATATTTTATAAAATATCTAAATATAATATTTAAATTAAAAAATCTATAAATGTATAACTCATTCATTTTAAATCAGAATTTTAGATAATTATATATATTAATAAAATTCTACAAAATTTAATTTTAAATTTGTAGATAATTTTATAAAATCCATTGTAAATACGATGCTCCAGTTTCCAATTCTATATTATTTCTAATTTGTGTAGTGTTTGTAATATTTATTTCAAGTTTCACATTAAATTTAAAAATTGAAGATAAAAACTATGTGAAATATCAAAATAATTTTTCTAAACATTCAGTTTGACATAAAAGAATTGAAGATAAAAACTACCTTGGAAATATCAAAATAATTTTAGTAAAATTCAAGCATTTGACATAAAAAGATTGAAAATAAAAACTACCTTGCAAATATGAAAATAACTCTAGTGAAATTCAGACATAACAGTATCTACCTTGAAATGGTTTCCGAAAACAATTATTATAAACACAGCCTTGACATAGTATCCGAAATCAACATAACCCACCTTTTAAAATATTAATAGAAAACAATATCGCTAAACTTAAAAATACGCTCAATATAAACCTTCTATTATTTACATTCTTTAGAATAATGGCAAACATATTAATATTAACGACGTTGCCGACCGAACTGATAATCATTGCATTGTTTACAACAAAACATTTATAAAAATAATAATACGATTGTGATTCATCGAAAATAGACAGGTCTTAAAAATGAAATACTTCACCATATTATTAGTTTCAATCCACATAGAAAGCTCACAGTTCGTAAAAATGAAACACTTCAAAGCACACTATTCTGTTCTTAAAAATGAAATACTTCACCACCGTATTAGGAGGGGCCTTGATACTTGGGCGCCCTCCGTTCCACGTCAGCAAACCACGTGGTCAACACATGGGACGTTGTACGACAGGGGCCATCGAGCTGCGTTGACGTGTTTCGGTTGGTGACAATATTAAATTCGAGCAGGTTCCGTACGTTTAGGGTTTCAAACCACCTGTTATGCAACATGCGTTCCACAGCCTGTGCATTTCTGTCTGAGGCGGGATGTTGCTCGGACTCCTCCGCCGGTGGCTGCGCGCTGTGTCGCCAGCGCTGGTGCATGTTTGCTTCCCCTGTTGAACTTACGCTCTCAGTGTCTGTAGCTGTTCGGATGGCTTGTTGGTTTGTGGTGCTTTCAGTGATGTTTCTCCTGCGCCCTGCTGTGGACATGTTCGGCTCCCTGGACTATCAATTTTCCCTCCTCGACTATTCAATGCAGCGCGGAGTTGTTGACTGCTTTGTCCCCTCTACTGGTTTTCTCGGCTCCCTGGACTGTCAATTTGCCCTCCTCGACTGCTCAATGCAGCGTGGAGTTGTTGACCGCTTCGTCCCCTCTACTAGTTTGTTGAAGTACCATAAGGTTAAGTAATTTTCGAGGGTTTTTACATTTTGCAGTTGTGTTTCTTGCATTTTCGAGGGGTTTTACACAGATTTTGGCTAATTTATGCTATATTTGAGGGTTTTGCAAGTATTGCTGAACTCTAGCAGGCTCTCGCTATCAGTTGGCTCCTGCATCGACGTTTTCCTCTTCCTTTCGCGTGGCATCTTCACCTCCCGGTAGGAAAATAATTCCTACCAGCCCTGTTGTGTTTTTCAACACTTAAACATGTGTTTATGAACACTTCTAATCTATTTCGGTTCAATTTACCTCTTCTTGCTTCTGTTTGTTCATGGCACTAGTTCAATTTAGCTCTTCTTGCTTCTGTTTGTTCATGGCACTGGTTCAATTTAGCTCTTCTTGCTTATGTGCCTTAGGGTTTAGGGTTTCTAGTGGCTTATGTGCCTTAGGGGTTAGGGTTTTCTAGTGGTCTAGGGTTTGTCCACTGTTGAGCTCTCGTGCTCTTGCTTGAACTGTTTTGGCTCTACTCTCGAGACTCCTCCTCAATTACCCAAGCTCTGTTTGAGCCTCTAACTGTACACACACAGATAAACTATTCTTAGTTCTATTAATTAGAAAATATCCTAACAGAAAGAAAGATAATTTGTTAGCCTCTGACTGTAACATGTATAAATAAACAGGGAAATTTATAAGTCCTCCTTGGCTCTGTGCAAAATTCCCTGTTACAACTTAAGTCCTCTGTAAATAAATCTTAACAAGTTGTACCAGGCCTTCAATGATAGTTCAGTCCATGGAATTGATAGCCTAATGTTTTAGTCTACATAATTTCTAAAGAGTGTTGATAGGGCCTCTTGTTCGATCTAGTCTTCTCTAACATAGTGTTGAAGGACCTTTTCCTTGGAAATTGAGGGGTTAAGATCAGGCCTATCCAGGGACTTTTGTGTCTTTGTAAACCCTGTAGGGGTGTGTTTTGAATCAAAATTTTGGGCTTTGATCATTGTTTTTTTACTCGGCTTACATGCAATCTTGTAGACTTTGTTATCTCATTAGATTTTGAACCTTCTTCTTGTGTTTTAGTTTTTGTTAGGCACATCGGTGTTCTGATATCTCTCTATCATGATTGTACTAACAACTTTACACTAACTGTATTCATAGCTTCATTTCTTAATTCAAAAATATGTTTCACATCTTAGTGAATTCTTGTTGGTAGACTTAGGATTTTTTGTTTTAGGTACAATTTTCTTTGTTTCCTTTTGATTCTTTTGAGACTATTTTTCTACCTTGAATGATAGCATCAGAGTGTTCAATGAGAGAGGGGAGGGGATTACTCACATAAAATTCGACCTTTTTGTTTAATGTGAGGAGGGGAGGGGAATTTTATGTTTGCAGCCATCATTCAACACTATTTTTCTACCTTGAATGATAGCATCAGAGTATACAATTTTCTTTGTTTCCTTTTGCTTCTTTTGCGACTATTTTTCTACCGTGAATGATAACATCAGAGTGTTCAATGAGAGAGGGGAGGGGATTGCTCACATAAAATTCTACCTTTTTGTTTAATGAATTTTATGTTTGCAGCCAAAAATGCTTCCAAGTGTTGATAAATTTCTAATTATTCCTTTTTGGATTGGAGTGGACTAAGATAGGGAAAGTGTTGGAGTGGAGTAGGATAGGTAAAGTGTTAAAAGACCCTGCTGTGGAGCATTAATCAGTTTACATTTCACCTGCATTAAAATTAACTTATCGCAAAGAATATGTTGTTGTTTCTGGAGTTGTGAATTAAGTTCATAAGCTTCATGTTTGAACTTGGGGAAATCCAAAGCTTTTTATTTTTCTCACTCAATGCTTTGTTGTAATTCTTTTAATTGGTCAATGATTCTTTTGATCTATACAGAATGTTGTCTATTGACTCAGGTAATTTGTTCTTGAAGTTGAGTTTTAGATTAGGCAATTTGTTGTTCTAGTTATTGTTATCATGACATATTTTTCTTTAAAGAACAATTTGACATGCACAGAAATGCATAGGCTATGGAACGCATGTTGCAATTTATAATTATTCCTTTTTGGATTGGAGTGGACTAAGATAGGTAAAGTGTTGGAGTGGAGTAGAATAGGTAAAGTGTTAAAAAACCCTGCTGTGGAGCATTAATCAGTTTTCATTTCACCTGCATTAAAATTAACTTATCGCAAAGAATATGTTGTTGTTTCTGGAGTTGTGAATTAAGTTCATAAGCTTCATGTTTGAACTCGGGGAAATCAAAGCTTTTGCTTTGGCTCACTCAATGCTTATTCATGTTGTTAAGTGTCACTTCTGCTGCCATTGTTTATTCATGTTGTTAAGTGTCACTTCCAGCCCATGCATGGGAAATCTAGTGAATATAAGATGAGACATTTCACACCAAAATCTAGTGAATAACTAGTGAATATAACATTTGCACTTTGAGACATTTAGAGACATTTTTCTTTTACTCAACTTTCCTTTAGAGACATTTCTTTCTTCTTTTAGTGCATCCAAATGACTTCTCAACATTATTCTACTATTTCAAAATACATATTTGTAGCATACTCCAGCTAAGCCCTGTAGTTGACAAGAGTGCATGCCGTATAACCATTTTGTGCATTTATCATCCATGACAAAGTGGATGTATTGCGATGATGTTAAATGGGGTCAATACTACAGACAACTTGATGTAGCATGTGTTTCAACTTTACATTTTTGGAGCACTTCATATAATTAATTAAGAAATTACTCTCGATCCTAATGATTTTTAGTATCTTATGTTGGTAAAGTATATCTTAACCTTAAGGTACAATGTTTGAGAAGCACTCGACCACGTTAAAGTTAGATGTTAGGTTAGATTGGGAGTCTTGTTTGAGATGATCCCAACAAATAGAAGTTGGGTAATGGATCCAACTAGCTGCCTATAATGATGTACGAAGAGATTCTATCTATTGAACCCTTAGATTAACATCTCATGTTAGGTAGATATAACCATATTGGTTTTGATTATGCTGTTAGGCTACCTTATTCTCCTAAAAAAATGATTTAATTATGAAAAACAAAATTACATTCACTATGTGTTTTTCTACATTTCAGATATATCCTTAAGCATAGGAAGTGATAAAAGTATGGCTGGGAAGATATCTTGCTTCATAAACAGTCTTCAAAAATGTCAATATGACAGCCCTATCACAATCATTCTAACATATCACTGATTTGAAACCAAACGTAGAGTCCATCCAAAAATCCACATCATAATGTGGTTACATCCAAAAACAGTTAACACTCCTATTCTTTATGGCCTTGAGAATCTTCAGTGCCAAACACTGAGTTGCCTGATTGAGCCAAGTAGGTTGAGCATTCCTAGAAATCCTTGATTAGGAGTGGTGGTTACTTCTTTGCATATGTACATTTTTGCATTGCAAACTGCATTGTTCATTTCTGTTTTGCATTGTTGTAGTTCTGTTATTTATGAGTTATACTTAGTGTAGTAGAAAGGAAATATGAAGTATGAATTATGAATTATACTTAGTGTGGTAGAAAGGAAATATGAGATCTATTAAGATATGAAAGTCCAAATCTCTAGTCCAATATTGAGAGTAGGGCGTCAAAAGTTCAAATCTCTAGTCCAAGTCCAAATCTCTAGTCCAAATCTAAGATCTATTAAGATATGAAAGTCCAATATACTTAAGTATGAATTTTGACGCCCTACTCTCCATAACTGTTGACGCCCTACTCTCCATATCTTGCAGCGTTTGACAAAGTAAATACTTTTTATCGTTCCATTTCGGGAATCCATGGCGCCATGGCGGTTTGTACTAGGGATTTCTGAGATCCAAGTAAGATACTTAAAGTGTTTCTGGTAGAATAATTCGGTGTTACCAGAAACACTTTAAGTGTCTTACTTGGATCTCAGAAATCCCTGGTACAAGCCGCCATGGCGCCATGGATTCCCGAAATGGAATGATAAAAAGTATTTACTTTGTCAAACACTGCAAGATATGGAGAGTAGGGCGTCAACAGTTATGGAGAGTAGGGCGTCAAAATTCATACTTTGGGAGTCTTGTTTGAGATGATCCCAACAAATAGAAGTTAGGTAATGGATCCAACTAGCTGCCTATAATGATGTACGAAGAGATTCTATCTATTGAACCCTTAGATTAACATCTCATGTTAGGTAGATATACCCAGATTGGTTTTGATTATGCTGTTAGGCTACCTTATTTTCCTAAAAAAAATGATTTAATTATGAAAAACAAAATTACATTCACTATGTGTTTTTCTACATTTCAGATATATCCTTAAGCATAGGAAGTGATAAAAGTATGGTTGGGAAGATATCTTGCTTCATAAACAGTCTTCAAAAATGTCAATATGACAGCCCTATCACAATCATTCTAACATATCACCGATTTGAAACCAAACATATAGTCCATCCAAAAATCCACATCATAATGTGGTTACATCCAAAAACATCTAACACTCCTATTCTTTATGGCCTTGAGAATCTTCAGTGCCAAACCCTGAGTTTCCTGATTGAGCCAAGTAGGTTGGCCTTCCTAAGAAAGCTTGATTAGGTGGTGGTTGATTGCTGCCATATAATTGAGACCAATTTGTCCCTTCCAACCATGGAGGAATTGAGTACCCGTACCTCACACTTGCGTTAAGTGGAGGTGTGTGCTGAGCATACATTGAATTCAGACCTCCTGTGGTAGGAATAAGGCAAGTGGGTAAACCCCGATTTTGATAGTGAGGCACTTGAATGTTTATGAGGTCTTGGAATAATGTTGTATTATTTGCAATGTTGTCCAATGTGTTGGACATGTTCCTGGATTCATTCTCATTAACTGTGCTTGCATTTATGTCAACCATATGAGTCAACCCTTGTTCCCTTTCAAGCATTTGTTGAGCCTTCCGTGCTTCCTTTTCCTGTCTTGAGATTTGTTTTTGTTGCTCCTTCTCTTGCCTTGCTCTCTCTCTTTCAAGCCTTTCATCTGCTCGACGTTGTGCTGCAATAGCCCTTGTTGCCTTCTTCTCCTTGGCTTGATCTTTTTTTTTTTCTGTTTTAATTCCTGAATTTCCATTTTCTTATTTTCAGACTCAACAAGGAGCTTTATATAGTCTTCAGATGTGAGTAACTGTGAACTTCGCCCCAAACGAAGACTACTGGTTGTTCCTTGCTTCTTTTTCATTGACACTCTTTCTACTGGTAGCTTTAAGAACTGCCCAAGTAACTTCTCCCTCCCTCCCACCTGCATGTCATTGCTTGGCACTTCAGTATCTGTGGCACTTGATTGAACTATATTGTTCTCTTCATCTGCTGCCTCATTATGTCCTCCATCTTCTTCCATTGATCTATTGTCCACAAAAAAATGAACAATTTCACTATTCAATTTAGCCACTTGTGAAGGCATGTTCATGCTTTGTTCATTGGTTCTTGAGACACTATGGGCGTTCAAATTAATCATGTTTTCTGCCAGCCATGATGGTGGGTTTACTTGGCTAGGCAATGATAATTGGTCATTTTCAATTTCATACCCAATATCAGCAATTTCATTTTCTGCATTAACAATATCAGCATTTTCATTTTGAACTAAATCTGCATTAACAATATCAGCAATTTCTGTTTCAACAAAATCTGCATTCTCAACTGCATGTTCAACAGTGTTGCCATCAATTTGTTGACAAGTATACTGTGTTTCACATACCTGCTCATCATCATCAGCATATAACTGTCCTTGAGAGAGAGAAATTATATTATCAGCTGCAACCACATCATCATGTTCATTTACTTCTTCTTCCACTTCATGTCTTTCTTCCTGACCATCCACATGGAAAGCTTGGCTACAAGCAGTATCATGCATAAGAGCATCATAATTTAGTGGCCATATTTCTGTCCTTCTAAAGCCAGCCTTGATATTTGATGGTGTCAGAGCCCTTTTAAAAGCCTTACTTGCAAGCTCTGCTACCTCGAACCTTTTGACCTCAACCCCTGGATTCTTTGCCATCCATGCAGCATGTTCTGACCTGAAATAGTTTTTGAAAGGGCCAAACACACTAACATCAAGTGGCTGCAATCTGTGAGTGGTATGAGCGGGCAATGTTAAAAGGTCAATGCCCAAATTGTATGCTTCTTCAATTGTTTGTAGAGCCATGTGGCTTCCATGGCCATCTAATATCAACAGGTGTCTGTTATTAGGTGAGACACCACCTAGCACAGATGCAGCAAAGTGGCAAAGCCAATTTAAAAAAAGCTCTTTAGTCATCAATGCATTGAGATGTGCAGCCATGCATGCTCCAGGTTCATAGTTTTGTATATAATTTTTCAACCGATTTTTACCTTTGAAAAGATAAAATCCTGGGATTGAAGCACCAATTGCATTGACACAACATAAAATGGTTATCCATTCCCTGCTCTTAGGCAAAATATTTGGCACGTTTCGGCTGCCTCTTTTGGAAATTACCCTCATGCCACAATTCCTTCCCGCCTGTAAACCTGTTTCATCACAGTTCCATATATGGTCTGCAGCATAAGAATGTTTATCATATGCACTAGAAAGAGTGTCATAGAACTTACATACAACTGTAGGGCACAAATTTAATGCTCTGTCTCTGTCAAGGCCCTCAGTTGTACGCAATACAAGGCCTAGATGCCTTTTTTTAAACCCAAACCACCATGATTTACCAGGAAACCCATCTTTGAATGGGTTTGGCCTCCCTTGATAGATTTGAGCAACTGTAGATTTGAGTTGTATCAACTCTAGCCCATGTCCCAATTGGGCCATTTCTTTACACCACTCAACCACCTCGGCCTCCTCCTCTTTAGTCATAACTGTAACAGGCCCTCTACGTTTGGTGTGAGTCAGCCCATTTATCCAATAATGTATTGATGAAGGGGGAATAGTATGCTTCTTTGCAGATGCATGAACATAATATCCATTGAACTCTATGTCGTCAATTGCAGCTAACATTTCTTCTTTTGTCCAACCTCTTATGGCGCTGATATTTTTAGTTGAAATTGCACCTTGGACTGTGGTTAACGGTGGCTCTGTGGCTGATGGTGCCACAACATCAGCTTTAGCCACATGGTCATTGTCAACAACATTTCTTGGAGCATTGGTGACATTAACATCACTTGTTCTTTCTTCATCTGATGAGGTGCATCGCAGTTGGGCACTCCTAATCACTCTTCTGCCACTTCTCCTTGTGCGAGCGGCATAACTCACTCTTGCCATGGATGCAACTACCTGCAGAATTATTGCATGCATTTAGTTAAGAATAATTGAACATAATTCTTTCATACAAGCCAAACATCATCTGGTAACATCATCTCTTCCCATTTATAACAATTTATAACAGTTTACAATTAGTTTGTGTGTTCATGCCCGAGTTTTCTGAATGCCTTTCCTTCTGTTACAGTTTTCTTATTTTCTGTCTTGTCATCTTTAATTCCTATGATCAGCTAATGCTCATCTACTCATGCTCAAATATTTTCCACAGGCTTATATGCTCAGCTAGTCATGTTTTGTTTTTTGTTATGTTTTGTTTTTTTGATCATTTAATAGAAACATGCATGATCATTTTGTAAACATAATAATAAACTTATAACAGAAGCTATCAGGTCTCTGAGGTTGAGTGGTGGGTGAGTTTGCTAGTTTGTCTGACCTTTTATCCTTGTGTTATATGGGGACTATCAGTGTAGATGAGTGTATGTAAAAAATACTAAACTTATTTTGTGGTATGTTGATATTTTTTTTATAAGTCTTTTTCCTCTTTTTATGTCAGAGTTTTTGTTTCAGTGAAAATGTGAAACAAGAGTTTCTTAATCCTATCTTATCTTGTGAGTCTATAGCATTACTTTTACAGTTAAAAAATCTACTGTCCTAACCCCTCTCCTGTGTCTGCTTATTAAAACAGCTTTAAATCTAGGATCTAGCTGCTGTTAAGAGACTGCTGCTATTTACAGAAATTGACTGTGCTAAGACTATCTTATAGCACATATCATTTAAGTCTGCATTTGTTATACCTAGAGAGTGAGTTGATCTCTATGTAAAAAGTTTAGAATATAGAAAACTAACAGGTGTAGTTTACCATACAATTTAGATGTAGTTTACCATACAATTTATTTTAACCAGAATCAGAATGTTGTAGAATCCTTAACTATTTGTAGTTTACCATACAATTTATTTTAACCAGAATTAGAATGTTGTAAAATCCTTAATTATTTGCTTTTAACATTACACCAAAGTAGTTGAAAAAAATTAATAAATTAATAGTTCACCAAAACATTCTAGTTAAAATTAGTATCACACCAAAATAGTTAAAAAAACTAATTATTCATCAAACCACTCTAGCTAAACTATCCTATATATAACAGATACATCTAAACCCTGGATTGGATGATTGGATATATATGCAAACATCATCCATAAAAATTAACAGGTGCACTAAAACTATCCTATATAACAGATAGATCTAAACCCTGGATTGGATATATATGCAAACATCAGTAGGGTATTAACATTACACCAAAGCAGTTGAAAAAATTAATAGTTCACCAAACCATCCTAGTTAAAATCTTTTGACTTAAGCATATACTAAAAATATCACACCAAAATAGTTAAAAAAACTAATTATTCACCAACACCACTCTAAATAAACTATCCTATATATAACAAATACATCTAACCTAGATTGGATGATTGGATATATATGCAAACATCGTCCATAAAAATTAACAGGTGCACTAAAACTATCCTATGTAACAGATAGATCTAAACCCTGGATTGGATATATATGCAAACATCAGTAGGGTATGACGAATATGAAAAAACTCACCATTGTCTAAGCAACCTATAAACTTCAAATAACTGAAACCCATTTGGAAAAGGATCCCGATGTCTGCTCAATACAAGGGAAGAGTAGCACATTTTCATATCATGTCAGCTGCTCAGGATCAAACTCAGTGCACGTATTATTTCTCTCAGGATATTTAATTAACAATCATAAAAACACAGCTAGCATATAGAACCATTTACCCTTAATTTTTAATCTTAGTATTTAAAAAAAAATGAGAAGTCAATATTCGATTCAGATTTTCCCTCTGGATATATAGTAGATCCCCAGGATAAAGCTATGCTACTAAAAAGTATTTATCAGCTATCCAGGCAACCTTTGCTAGCATAAAAAGTTTATTAGCTAGGATAGGGTAAACAATTAGCACCATATAAAAAACAATATATAAGATCAAGGCCAGGATCAATGTAAATGCATTATCAAACTAAATATTCATGAGTCAGTGGCTCAAACAAATTTTGTTTGCTTAAATGTAAAATGGATTATTACTGCTAAAAAATCATGCAGTCTTCACCTCAAACAATACACAGATCATAATATAACAACTAACGAATGTTTAAAAACTAATCGATGATTTAACTGTGCTGAAAGGATGGGAAATTTTTTTCCCATTGTGTTAGACTACAGAAAATCTATAGAGCATAAGTAACTGAGGGTTTAAGCATAAGTAACTGATCTCTGTGTTTTCTATTTAATGCTAATCTGTAAGCGAAGAAACTTATCTGTGAATTTAGGCTGATTCAATCTCTCATTGGGTTTAGAAAATTAAACTGATATAAAGACTTGTAAGACAACTGAAATAAAACTGATATAAAGACTTGTAAGACCACTGAAATAAAGGCTCAAAAATGAAAATAATAGTGTAAGAATCAGAAATTAAAATAAAATTGTAAGAAAATTGTTGAGAAAACTAACCTGATTATACTTTGAAATGTTCTGTGTTGGTTTGTCTCCAGAATTGGTGAATAGTTTGAATGTTCAGCATTGGTTGAACTCCTTTTATAGTTTTTTGCAGTTGAATTTAATTGGTGACAATGATAGCCATGGATTGCAATGGCTTCATTTTGCATGTGTGATCAAGATTGAATTTGATGTGATCCAATGGCTGGGAATTTTTTTTTGTTGATCCATGTGCTTTGATCTATTTTGATCTGTTTTAATGGAAAATCATTTATTGAATTTATTGGGTGGGTGTCATTTATTGTACACGGTGGTTTTAAATGTTGTTTTGGGTGGGCGCCATTTATTGAACACAATGTGTTTAAATGTTGAATTATACAACAGTTATGGCTGACAAAAATTTCTTTTTATTAACTGCAGGTATTGATATTTACTTCTCTAACACAGCATCAGGGCTAATCAGATGGGCTGAAGTGACTGTCTTTTTGTACTTATTGACTTGACCATTTTGGAAGGAAAAATGGTTTTATGAGTTTTTGAGTTGATATGATAGGATTTGTAATCTTGATATTTATTAAACTATTTATGGACAGTTGTGGGCCAGTCAGTAATGGGAAATTTTGGACTTAATTTAATATATATTTGCACTTCAAATTATTTCTTTATTTACAATTATTGGATGCATATATATCTATTTTTGGTGGGTTGATTGGGACCGTACTATAACAATTCTTTGGTCCACTGCACAACATTGAACAACTCTCCCTATTAGTTTATTTGAGTCAGTCTTAAAAAAACCCCTGATTCTAAAATTGAAATACTGTTCACCCGTATTATTAGTTTTCAGTCCAACTAAAAAAATGCGTTTAAATAAACTCTATCCTTACGCGCCCAAGTACGATCAAAATGGCTGTGGGACAGTAACAGTAGAGTTGACACTACACTAGTCATAATACCATGTAAATTTTTTCTAATTAAATGCTTTTTCTGGCAGCAAATTTATCAAATTTGGTTTTTAACACAATTGGTGGACTACATCACACCTCTTAAATGATATATTGTATTTCCCATTAGCAAGGTTCGTCTTGGACAGTGT
This sequence comes from Pinus albicaulis, assembly GCA_034641835.2. Taxonomy (NCBI): domain Eukaryota; kingdom Viridiplantae; phylum Streptophyta; class Pinopsida; order Pinales; family Pinaceae; genus Pinus; species Pinus albicaulis. The sequence continues at coordinate 74,284 of MU968533.1, read as the reverse complement.
TTTCAGACCTATACTATAGCGCTAGTCATAATTTTATTACTTTAGGTCAGACCTTGCTCATGGAAATTTAGAATATTGATACCTAGAATATGACAGATAGAGAATAATGTGGCTGCGTGTTCTGCTGCATGAGAATTTATCTCTCTTTCACACTATCTCATGAGCTAACTCAATTGTCTGCTTATCACTCGCAGTGTTGTAACTGTGTGGTTTTTTGTTTATGCGTTTCTAATTTTCTTTGCTCTCGATTCACCATCTCCTTCTTGCAAAAGAAAAACGGTAATGCTGCTCCTGTTGGGTTTACATGTTGGATTTTACATGAAAGAGCTTTGTTTCCTATAGGACGATGACGTGAAAGCAGAGGGTGAAGAATTTGCGCTTGCGCCCACTTGTATTTCTTGCGGTGAAGCTCAACTCTGTAAAGAAGTAAAGGGTAAGGCCGAGTTTTCAATTGCATTCTACTCCATTTCATGACATTGTTCACAATTTTCAGTCTTATCTTGTTTAATTCTTAAAAAAATTTCAAATGCGTTGTGTTCTAACAGGATACACAGTCCTGTTTCCTGTTCTAAAAGAAGTTTTCAGAGGTCAATTGAGACATCTAGCAGCAATCTTAGGGCTCAAGAAAACCAATTTGAACAGTAGCTGAACGAGCTATTTACAGAGAAAAGGGCAATAGAATCATACGAAACAAGGCTGAAAGATGCCCAATTAGAAGTTGAGAATGAGAGGGAAAAGCTCAGGCTTGCAGAGCAACAACAAAAGAGGCTTGAATATGATTTGTTTTCTGAAAGAAAAACTGTGGATGAACTAAAGGCTGAGCTGCAAAGGGACAAAACCCATTTGTAGCAGACTATTATGGATGTTCTTAATTCTGCCCACATCTATATGGAAGAATTGCATGAAGAAATGTCTCAGTTAAAAGCCCTTATGGGGTCTAATGAAGATAAGCCTGTCAAAGCAACCCATTTGCTGGACAAAAAGAAAGAGAAGATGAACATGATCCAACTTGACTTGGACAATAACGAGATCAAACTATCTCAATCTAACTTGTTAATGAAGAATATTGCCGATCTTACAACAACTTTGGTGGGTTCAGAAAGAGAAGGTAATGGTGGTATGGATGAAGATTCTTTGTTAATCAAAACCAATTATGAGCTATTTGCTGCTAAACGTGCATTTCTAGAAAGGGAATTGGAACTTGAGCATTTTCAGGAAAATTCAGCTGAGGATATGAAGAGGTACCAACAAAGAGAGGCTGATGTTGAAGCTTTAAAAGATTTTCTTAAAGAGAAAGAAAAAGAAATCTTGGATGCCCGTAGAGCTCTGGCTGTGAAAGATGAAGCACTAAAAGTTCTTCTCAGCAGATGGGAAGACAGAGAGAAAGAAATCATGAAGATGCGTGAAGAGGTGATTGAGGAAGCAAATGGTTTGAATACTTTACATGCAACTGTACAAAATAGAATAGGGAATAGAACTTTGGGGGAATTGGCAGTAGAGAAGCTAGAGCTAGAGGCTACTACATTAGATGTTGAAGCGGGAATGCATGCAATAAGAAATCTTGTGAATCTTAGCAATAAGCTTGTAAGAGAGAATAAAGTATCTTTGGAGGTATCCACTGACAATCATTCTACAGGAGTTAATTGTCATAATGAGACTAACATGAGATCTCGTGAACCAGAAGAGAGTTTACAAGAAGGGTTAATGTCAGAGCTTGTTGATCTAAAAGGCAAACTAATTGAGAGGGATGCAGCATTATAGGAGACAAATAAAGCGGTTTCACATCTGACTAATATAGCAAAGCAGCTGATTGTAGAGGCTTGAATAACAAGAGGTTTTAAAAATACCCATAATAAACTTGTTATGGTATAATGAGGATAATACTACAAGAAGTTTCCAAGATCATAGGGGCAACTATTTTACGAAAAAGTAACTGCAGGATTTATATATTCGATGCGATCTTAAAGAGAAAGAGCTGTGTTTTTTTTCTGTAAATATTATCTCGCATGTTCGGAACATGAACTTTTGGTTTATTTCTAAATGAAAGGAAAATTCTGGTTGTTCTTAAAGAGATAGGACTATGTTTTTTCTGTAAGTATTATCTCACATGTTTAGAACAAAATATTTTTGTTCACTTCTAACAGAAAAGAAAATTCTAGTTGTTCCAGTAGATTTCCATCCTTCCCTCCTCCTTTCCTCTTGTATCATTAACTGCACAATTTCATTACTTTTGAAGTACTTCCAGTATTTGAAAGAGCATTATAGTTTTAAAAGCTAGGGTTTTGTAAGTATTATCTCGCATGTTCGAAACACGAATTTTTGGTTTATTTCTAAATGAAAGGAAAATTCTAGTTGTTCTTAAAGATAAAGGACTCTGTTTTTTTCTGTAAGTATTATCTCACATGTTCAGAACAAAAGCTTTTTGTTCACTTCTAACAGAAATTAAAATTCTAGTTGTTCCAACAGATTTCCATCCTTCCCTCCTCCTTTCCTCTTGTATCATTAACTGCACGATTTTATTGCCTTTGAAGTACTTCCAGTATTTGAAAGAGCGTTATAGTTTTAAAAGCTAGGGTTCCAACTGAATTTAAGGGCATGAAAATCATATATCCAGTTTGTCAAATTCTTGCCATTCAATCTCAGCTTTTTCATCCTCACTTATTCAATTTCAACATTTTAGCAATCTAACATGACATGGAGGAGAAGGACGGCTTAATCAGAGCTGCTATCTTCAGTTATGCTATAAGAAGGTAACTTAGAGGACATTGCTGACTATTTTTGAAATTTGTAATGCTGTTTGAATCAAACAGTTTGTTCACAAAGTTGTATTGTTTTCAGTTTAACCTCATCTAATATTGTAAGCCTTTTCACTATCTGATGAAAACATTAAAAAAAATCTCATTGATATTGTTCTTAAATTCATAATGCACTGATATTCTTCCTAATTGCTGGTAACAGAAGCTTACCAGCAATTTGTAAATGCGAAGTTCTTCAAGGTGGAACTCGGCTGCAACTGCAAGTTCTTCAGGCTGGAGCTGCAAGCTGGAAGTCGGAATTCGGCACTACTTTGTTTAGTCAGATCGAAGTCTATTGAAGCAGCACATCAAAGTCGGCTGCAAGTTGCAAGTTGGCAATATTGTAGTCTTCTATGCATTTAATGGATTAAATGGTTCCATTTCTTGTTTTCTATGTATTAAATCGTTCTGTGGCTGGAGTTGATAAACCATGATTCCAGGAATTAATATCGGATCTTATGAAAAGACACAAACAATTGCAGGGAGCGGAGGTCCGGTCACTTCTTATCCACCAGCGATCAAATATGTCAATCACATTCAATTTTAGAGCTATATAAATTTCAGTGATTGAAGATTTTCAAACGTAATAAATTTCAATCTACCGTGTAAATTTTTCAGTGACTCAGCAAAATCAACCTCTACTGCCGTGTAAATATCAAACGTAATAAATATCAATCTGCCGTGTAAATTTCAGTCATTCAGCAAAATCAAACTCTAGTGCCGTGTAGATTTCACTCTGCAAATCTAAATTTTAGAGTTTGAAATTTCAAATCAACACCTGGTCGCCAAATCGAACAATTTTATTGGTTGAGGAGCTGCCACATGTCAAAATTTCATTGGCTGCAAGGGCGATGAAAACTTTTTCTCATTGGCTAGGGTGAACAGTGTTTGCTCACCCAAGCCCGCAAAGAAAACGCCTTGGGCGTAATTAGCAACAATCAGTGAGTGAAAGACGAAAAATATCCGCGTTATAATAGGTAAACTTACAAGGGTTCCGGTGAATTTCCTGTGTGTCAGGGGACTAATGCGGCACATTATTGCCAGGAGCAACGTTAGCACGCAGACCTCAGAAGACAGCCCCACGTTAATAGAGCAAAGAGGTCTGGTTAAGAAAACTACGTGCATGCATGGGAAGTCATGATAATTCAAGAAGAAAACGTGGACAAGTCTAAAGGCAAAGGTTTGAAGTTCTAAAAACACATTAAAAATATTCAAAGAGATAGTAAAGTCTTAGAAAAAGTCTTATTCGAAAGGAGTTCAAAACGAAAAGATATATGATGAGAGAGTTTTAAAGGGATTTTATAGAAAAGGGTTTTTTTTTATATAAAGATTTTTATATATATAAAGATTTTTTATATAAAAATTAATAAGGGTTGCAAAAGTGCATGGTATAAAAACATATTTATTTAAGGTTTATTTTATAATAATAAAAATAAAAACAAACAAATAAGGTGCATATAAAATGTTTTGTGGTTTTTAGAATTTTTAATGGCAAGAGAATTTAGGGAATTTAGGGCTTTGTATAGTCTGTCAGTTTACAAAAATTATTTTGGTGTTTTGTCAAGTAGGACAGGGTTTTTAGAGAATATTATGCCTTACGGGGGTGCATATTAAAAATCATATTTTTTTTGGGTGGCGATATGGAAGATAGCCTCATGCAAGTAGCTATGACGATAGTCATGTGTCATAAAGCGCGACTAAAGAAGACTAAGAAAAAAGATAAAAAAGAAGAGGCAAAGATTGTTGTCATGTTTAAAGAGGTTCAAGCCACAACCGAAGAATTGAGATGTCCAGCAGAAGACAAAGATTCCCTAGCTTTGAGTTTCATTCAACATGCAATGGACGAAACGATTATGTGCAAGGTAGCAAAAGCTACAACTTCCAAGGAATCATGGAAGATCTTGGAAGTGGAATTCGGTGCGAGGGGGAGTGACATGCAACAGCAGGATATGTCACATGCAAAGATGTCAGACGCAGATTTGAAAGTAGATGAGCAAGACTCTGGGAGGACAACAGAGCTTAGAGAAACCCATTATGCAAGAATGCATATGGATGAAGAAGATGCAACAAATATTGCAAGGAGAGCAGTTGAAGCCTCTATATGTGAAGCAGAGAAAGAGAATATCAATGCTCAAGCACTCCACTGTAATATGGATGGTGCAGATGATGGCGAAACCCATTATGCAAGGATGCATATGGATGAAGAAGATGCAACCCAAATTCCAAAGAGAACAGTTGAAGCCTTTGTTTGTGAAGCACTGCAAGAACATATCAATGCTCAAGCACTCCACTGTAATATCGATGGTGCAGATGATGGTGAAACCCATTATGCAAGCATGCATATGGATGAAGAATATGCAACACAGATTGCAAAGAGGGAAGTTGAAGCCTCTGTGTGTGAAACAGAGCATGATCATATCAATGCTCAATCACTCCACCATAACGTAGATGGTGCAAAAGATGGTGAATCCCACTGTGATGAAGCACATGTGGATGATGACTACAAAGTGAGATGTGCATCGGTGAATCCAGTCAGAGCTAGTGAATTTGGTAAAGTTGAAATTGTCAATGACATTGACAATGAGCACATGCATGCTCAGGATTTCCCACCATAGTGTGGATGAACATTATTTTGATGTTATGTGAAGTTTCCTTTTTTAAACAAGGATTGATTATGGTAATATTGTAAACGTCATGTTTGATGAATCATTGAAGGTTGAAGTTGCCTTTGTGGTAGCAAGATATGAAGCAGTTGGAACTTCTCATGAAGCAGCGTGTGAACAAGAAGCAGCTGAGTTTGGCTTATATAAAGCTATCAATAGAGAAAAAAAAAATTTGGTGGATCGAAAAATTGGAATTTTTGAAGTTAAATTTTATGAAGAACCATTAACTGGTGATGAGTGGTTGCACATGATGCAATAGAAAGAACATATTTCTATCTTGTTATTTGGTGAGAGAAACCCACTTGTGTTTGGAAGCCAAGTGGAAGACAACACGTTTGCAGCAGCATGTGTTTGTAAAACAGTTGAAAAGGAAGCAGAGAAGGAAGAGTAAAAAGAAGAAGCTCTCATCGAAGAGTATAATAAAGATGTTTTTAACATTTTTTTTTAATATGCAAGTACTCAAAATAGCATGGGAGCAGAAGTTGAAATAAAGGTTGTTAATAAGTTTGATGCAGATTTGAAGTTCATTGAAGAATGGATTTAGAAGCCAATTGAACAAATTGATGTGAGTCTTAAAGCAGCAGCCGAAATAAAAGAATTGAATGAAATGGTGAATAATGATTTTGAGAGTGTAGATGATAGGAAGAAAACAGTAGTACCTGATGATGAATGTGAAGAGATAAGATTATGTTATCAAGAAATATGGTAGAAAGAAAGTCAAGAATATGAAGTGCAAGAAGCAGAGCAAAGAATACTGGTTGAAGATATAATGTTGTGGCACCAGTCCATGATTAAACGAATATTTGAAGAGGAAGGTGTAGAAGACAAGATGAAATTGTTTTCAAAGCACAAATTCAAGACAAGTCAAAGAAAAATTGCAGCAACAACAAGTGAAGAAAGCCTATAGAAATAAAGTGCAACAGAGAATGAAGCAATTTCGAGGATATAGAATCTTTAAGAAAATAAAAAGAAAATGAAAAACTGTAAAAGTTTTGAGTCATTGTAAGCCTAGTTGAGACATAGACTAGCAATTATGTTTGAGTGACAATTGAGTCAATTTATATTGTAAGCCTAACATGCATAGTTAAGTTATGTTTGAGTTATGTTGAGTCATACGGTCGTAATTAAGGGGGAGTGTTAAAGTAAACTAATTACTCTCGCATGAAGAGTTAGACTGTCAGTTAAGTAAGCATTGAGTAAATCGAGTTGTGTGATAGATGAATTTGGTAAGTGAGTTAGAGAGTCAGTTAAGTGAGCATTGAGTAAGTAAAAGTTATGTGATAGATGAGTTTGGTAAGTGTGTGCATGTTAAGCGAGTGAGGATAAATACCCTTCACCAGGTTCATTGTATTTGCTGAGATTGAATCCCAATCAAGTTTGTGTGATCAATAGAGAAGAGCCACAACTCATATGGTTTGTGTGTGAATTGTTTTGTGTTTCTCCTCTCTGCCTTTCCAACAGTAATATTATTAGTTGACAAATCAAGTTCCACGAGGAATCTTGTGGTAGAACTTGGTAGATGGAGAAGGTCACCATGGAATTGATTGGCTCGTAACTCCACCCGTTTCAATGAAGTCAATGAGTCATAAATTTGTGCTGGTATTGACCCTTCCAACTGATTATACGATCTAAGGACGAACCTCTCGAGCTTGGGAAGATTCCACGGACATGAAGGGATTTCTTCACTGATACTATTATTTTTCAGATACAGGATTGTAATAGAAAGTTGAGTTCTCAGAAAATCAAGAAACAACAGTTTTATTTGACAAACAGATAATATCAACACATCTAAATCAAATGGCAGAGTCCATGCAGAGGTGATGTTGAATGCTAATTTTTTATTCGACAGGTAGAGATATTTCAAATTTTTGAGGCCTTTGAGGTGCGCCTCAACTTATTCTCGGTTTCGACATATTGGTATTTATATATAGTTTCAAATTAACTGTTTGAGAAAATTTCGCCTATGGAAAAGTACAATAAAGCTAAGACTAGAAGTCTAATCAGAAGAAAAGTCTTCATAGCTCTTTCTTGATTTTATACATAAGAGCAAATCGAGAATCTTTGTCTGTTGATGTCATCTCTTACCTTGACTGGTCTTTGGCCGTGAGTGTAGGCATCATACTTCTCGAATCTAAACAAGTAAGTAAGATACAATCCATATATGGATCATTTCAAAGCTACCCATATGACTTGCTTCTTCATTTTCTTATGTAAACCTGTCAAACAATAATAATGGCTGTAGAAACAAAGGTTAGCTACATAATTGCACGAATTCTGTAACTAATTACAAAAATTCATCTAAATAAAAAGAAACATTACAATATAAAATAGAGATCATCTAAATGCCTTCTCAGATGGAAATGTTTCAATTATCACTGATTGAGTTTATGGATTTTGCGAAAAGGAAGAAAATATGGTGGAAAAATATGTCAAAATAGGAACAGTCTTGAGGTTCAACAGTACTTCATCTTAAAATCACTGAGAATGTCTAATTCCCACTCAAGTAGCTGCAAAAACACTTGTTATGCCATGAAATCATCAATCTTTCATCAACGTATCAAAGCATAACATGATCCTTAACTAGAACTTATTATAAAATCATGCTTATAACCAACATATAACCAAAATATTAACGATGATATAACAACCATCAAATCAACATAATAACAAGCACAATGCTCATAAATCACCATAGGAAAATATCTCTTATTAACTCATGCAAAATTGAACCAAGTTGAGGACTTCCACATGCCACTCAACCATAGATTGAGGTTAACCAAATCTTTCTTTCATCCAATCACCCCCATTCCATATTCCAAGCATGAATGTGGGATCTCATGTGATAAATTGAGACATAAACAACCAAGGGAATCCATAGTTTAAACCACCTCCACCCTCAAACTACCGCGATCCTCAAAACTACCGTGATCTCGCCAAAACCGATCAAGAGATCACAAAAATAAAACAAGCTTGGATGCCTCAAAATTCATTCACCATCCCTCGATTAATTTTCCTATATCCACCCACCTATTGAGGGATTCTCAGATAAAACCATCTCCACCTCCAACCCTTAGGAATTTTCCTAATACCACCTCATCTGGATCTAAAATCTTCTAGCAATCCAAAGCTCAACCAGAAATGAATCCCATCACACCATGGTTATCCAGGAAAAGCAAAGGAAAGGTTGAAACCATTGTCAAACCCGGAAAAACCCATGCTAATGACAACAAATGAGCCAAATAAACAAATTCATGTGTCATGCATTCACACCTCAGCTAGGAAGTCACACATGTAACCTGTTACTTGGAAAATCATCCTATTAAAGTTGTTGATCCAACCTTATCCTTGCTTTCCTTGCTTGTCCTTTTCCTTCCTTTTCTTGCTTTCTTTTTTCTCCTCCCGGTGCTCTTATCTCTCTTTCTTACTTGACACAAGCTGAAATTGATCAAAATCTCAACTGAAAAAGGTGTGAATTGATCGTCAGAATCCTTTTTATCATTCAGGCCTTAATTTTCTTCATTTTCCTTTTAATTTCCCTCTCATTCAAATTTTTGTCTCTTCACCTTCCTTTTGTCCAATTTTCCTTTATTTCTCATAATTAAATGTCAATTATTTCCTTTGCCAATTTTTACAGCCATAAATAAACCGAAAGTGATTCCCACTATAGTTCTTTGCCCAACATTCAACTTGGAATACGTGTCCCGTGACTTTGGTCTTATTTATCCTTTATTAACCTTTATTACATGAAATTTCAAATTAGGGTTGTTACAAACCCCTCTCCCTCATGGGAACAATCTCCTTGATTTTCTATGACATCTATGACTAGTAAACCATTGAAAAAAAACATACTATTTATGGAGCTTTATAACATAGCTCGATGCAATATTTTCAATGAAGAACTAATGCAAACCATGACCAACATGATAAACATGAAAATCATACCACTTATTGGAGCTCTATAACAGAGCCCATTGTGGTACCTACAACCATACACATATATGCATACATGTAGAAAAAATCATTTGCTTGACCCAACAAATAATGAAGGATACAAATCCCACTTCTGATCATCCATCTCCCATGTAGCTTCATGAGGCCCAAAGTTCTTCTACTGCACTTTAAATTGCTCGATTTCTCATTTTCATAGCATGAGCCATTTCCATTGTAATATGCATTGTGGTTTTGGATGGAATTCTCCCTCTGGATCCACCTGCAATATAGACTATTCAATCACATGATCAAAATCCTATACATACTTCTTAAGAAATGAAACATGGAAAACATCATGGAATTTTGTTGTTGGAAGTAGTGCAGGTCAGTAGGCCACTGGTCCAATCCTCTTAAGGATCTCAAAATGCATACAATACCGAGGTTTTATCTTGGCACATCACCCAATCCTCAAGGAGATCCTCTTGGGCTTGATGCACAAGTACACATGATCCCCAACCTGAAACTCCCTAAATTTCATATGTTAATCAGAATATATATTCTACCTATCATTTGTTACTTTCAAATTCCTTTTGATAACCTAAATTTCTTGTTTCGTCTCTACCAACATGTTTGATCTAATTAGCACCCTTTTCACTGGATCACTCCAACCGATAGGAGTATTACAACTCCTCCCATAAAGAGCCTCAAATGGACTCATCTTTAAGGACTCTTGATACCCATTATTATAAGAAAAATCTACCAGTGGAAGATACTCCTCCCACTTCTGATGTTGATGCATGACATACATTCTCAACATTTCCTCAAAAATCATGTTGACTCTATTTGTTTATCCATTTGTATGTAGGTGATAAGTTGTAATAAAGGCCAACTGTGTCCCCAAACCTGCAAACAACTCCTTCCAAAACCTGGAAGTGAACTTGGAATCTCTATATAATACAATCTTCCTAGGAACACCATGCAACCTCACTACCTCCTTGATGGAAATATGAGCTACCTCACTAGCTGAATTCGTAGACTTAACTGCAATGAAATGAGCTACCTTACTTAACCTGTCAACCAAAACCATGACAGAATCATGTTGCTTTGAAGTCTTCGGTAAAAATTTAATGAATTACATGGAAATGACCTTCTATTTCCACTCTGGAATTGGAATTAGTTGCAATAAACCACCTCGTTACTTACACACTTCTTTTACATGTTGAAAATCCAAACATCTCGCAACAAACTTAGCCACCTCTATCTTCAAGTTCGGCTAATGATAGAATTTATGAATTGTTGTCAATGTCTTATGATATCCCGGGTGACCTGAATATGGCTTGACATAAAATTATCTCAAGATAAATTTCTTGAGCTCACTGTCATCTGGTACATAAATTTTGTTCCTGAATCTAACCAAGCCATATTTCATGAGATGATACTCCTCATTCCTCTCACCTGCACCCTATAGTTTTAACATGTGCCTCAACTAATGATACTTGTCATCATGTTGTCTTTCCTGAAAAAGTCGCTCCTGCAAGTCTAACCCATAATAACTCACAACTACAATGTGATTCACCTACACTCATCTACTGAGAGCATGTGCAACCAAGTTCTCCTTTCCTATAATGTATCAAATCTCAAATTCAAACTCACTGAGTGTAGCTAGCCATCTAGCTTGTCTAGCATTTATATTAGGTTGGTAAAACAAGTACCTCAACCCACTATGATCACTCATCGGAATAAATATCCTTTCAAGAAGATACTGTCTCCACATTTTCAATGCATGAAGATAGTTTCCAATTCAAGATCATGATTCACATAGTTATGCTCATGCTCATTAAATTTCCTTGACTCATACCATAACACTTGTCCTTCCCGCATAAAAACTCCACCAAGTCCTTTGTTGCATTAATTTTTATATACCATGAACTCTTTGTCACGATCTGCAATCTTCAAGGCCAGAGGATTTCTAAGAAATTGTTTCAACTGCTCGAAACTAGTTGCACACTCCTCATTCCATTCAAACTTCTTTCCTTTTCTTTACAAAGATGTACTAGGATAGGCAATATGTGATAATTTCTTGATGAATCTCTTGTAATAACTTGTTAGTCGCATGAATGATCTGACCTCAACCACATTCCTAGGAGCTTCCCACCCCATGATAGCCCTGATATTTTCTGGGTGCACTATTATACCTTCCTTGGAAACAAAATGTCTCGAATAATGAACTTTGGTCTTAAATAAAATGCACTTACTAAACTTGGAAAACGACTGATTCTATCTCAATAATCTCAACGCTACTACTAGGTGCTTTGCATGCTCTTCCTCATTCTTAAAATATATCAGTATTCATCAATGAATAATATCACAAACTTGTCTAGATAAGGACGCAACACACTATTCATCAAACACATGAAAGTAGTTGGAGTATTAGTAAGACCAAATGGAACGACTACAAACTCATAATTCCCATACCTGGTACAAGATGCAGTCTTGTAGATTTCCTCTTCTTGATGCATACCTAATGATATCCTAATCTCAAGTCAATCTTCAAGAACATTTTTGTTCCCTTCACCTTATCAAATAATTCATCAATATTTGGTAAATGATACCTGTTCTTGATCATCACCTTTTTTAACTACCTATAATAAATGCACAACCTAAGAGTACCATCCTTATTCTTCACAAACAACACTAGTGCACCCCAAGTCAACACACTTGGCCTAATGTATCCCTTATCAATCTTTTCCTTAAGGTGCAACTTCAAATCCAGTAACTCTATAGTAATTATTTTGTAAGGTGCCTTTGATGTTGGTGTTGCTCCTTCTACTAAATCAATAGAAAAGTACACTTCCCTATGAGGAGGAAACTTTGAAATATCTACTGGAAATACATACTGAAACTACTGTAAAACCATATACCTCTTTAATACTTCAGCATCCTCAACATCCTTCCCTTTGTCACTATAGACATGCACTGTAAACAATACACACCCTTTCCTGCAATTTAGCTTAGACTGCATAGTTGTAACCATTCTGATTGATGTAGGATTATTCTTACCCTGTAGGATTCTCTTCTCTCCATCATCATCCAAGAAATCAATATCCTTCTCGTATAAATCTACCTTATTCTTATGAGGATAAAACCAATCCATACCCAAAAGAAAATGTACGAACACAAAGGAAGCATGTTTAGATGTGGTTACGCAGGCATACCATTCAGCTAAAATGCACAAGCTCTCACACAATGATGAAATCTTTTCCTTGTCCATGTAGCCAACTGCACCAACCAAGACTTTGCATGCACTTATTTTCTCAAGCCACACTTATCCACCAGGTCAGGATTAACATAACTATAGTTAGATCCAGGATCAATCAAAATGGAAACAACTCAATCACAAAGCTTACCTTCCATCTCAATAATGGATGCCTAGTGATCTTCCTGCTTGTTATCAAATGTTTCATAAATCTGAAGAATGCTATGATCAACATCCCCAACTTTCTACACCTCCTGGGCACTTTAGATATGAGGTCTGCTACCATGATACAATGGACAATCCTTCTTGTGATGATCTTTACCAGATATCTAACACTACAATGGTTCTATGCCACTACCCTTATTTTTATACTCTCCAGGTTGAGATCCACGTCCCTTCTTTGTTGTATTGCACTTCTTATAAGGTGACACATTCTCTTTCTCACCTGCATCATGAGGCCTTTCCCACTTCAGAGGCCATTTTATTTTGTTCCTGTCATTACCTTTACAGTGATGCTCAGGCTTAGACTTGCGCTTCAACTACTCATAAAAGTGCTTCAATTTCCCAATGACTTCCTCCAAAGACCGAGGTTCATCATACTCAATCTAATCCTTGAATACTAATGCCATTCCATTGATGAACATTTGAACTATCATCTTCTCATCCTTGAGGTAAGGAACATACCTCAACAAATCCATAAACTTAGTCCTATACTCTTCATTTTTCATAGATCCCATCTTCAACCCATAGAACTCCTTAGCCTTACATCATAGTATCTCTCTGACAAGCCTTCTTCTTGGAGATTCTTTTAAACTCATGCCAAGTAAACTCCTTTGTATTGATATCTCTAACACACTTCACATCTTCCCACCAAATGTCTACTTTACCCTTGAGACTAAAAATAGTTTTCATGGCTTACATGTTCTCTGAATAATCATGCACCTCGAAGAACTTCTTCATCCCAAGCAACCATGCTTCTGCATCTTTCAGTTTCTTCGGCTGTCCATTGAATGTAGGAGGTTTGAATTTCTTGAACTCATCTGGAAAGTATCCCATCTCACTCCTCCTATAAGGATGATAACGATGATGACCATGATGTCTATTTTATCCAGAACTAGAATAGAACCCATAACCACTACCTCTCCTTTCATGTGTATCCATCCATCTACCACCTCTAACAGTGTCATCCATGTCCAACCTATGCCCTAATCGAGACCTGCTACCATATGCCCCATTAGTCTTTTCCTCCTGTCCGTAATTGATTCATGGTTTTCCCTATCTCTACAAATACGAAAAAATCTAAAGGATCAATACATTGACCTCGACTTGCTTTTCCTGTGCCCTAGCAAGCCTTTCCTGTGACTAAATTATTCTTCCATTATCCGCCTTGCAACTTCTAATTTATGCCTTTAAACTTTTCATGGTGTTGTGTGGATTAATCTGTCTTGCGGACAAGACCGATCTCCCTAGTACTAAAAGTATCTAGCAACAAACAACCAAATAAACTAATCTTTCTCTAAGCATATATGATCTATGAAAAGCTCTATAGAGGTGTAAAAGACTTACCGTATGTCCAATGCTTGTTTGAAGTCGTTGTTGTCCCTCGTGCACTTGAAGGAGTTTTCCTCGTAAACCTGCAGTCACAAACAAGAAAAATATTACATAGCACCTGTATAGAAATCATCATAAACCATGCTTATCATAGTGATCAAGGAATCTATGAAATAAACCATTAACTGAAAGCTTATTGAGAAAAACGAGTATATTTGTATTAATTTCAAAAGAAGGAAAACCTTACAACCTGAGCCTTGATGTTGCACAGGCCTTCCCGGGGTCCGAAGCAGGAGTCTCCTTTACTTTGATAAGCTCTGCACTCCTCCAACCAAGAAAAATAGAGGTATGTAATCTCTCCTCACAAAATTCTTAGTTAGCTGAGTCTAAATCTCAACAACACTTAACTTCAAATATTCTAAAGCTTGAACTCCTCTTGAGGCTACTCAATGCCTCTTTTTATAGTGGAAAAGAGGAGGTTTTATGTTCCAACTATGAAGGGATAGAATCCTCCTTCAAAGGGATAAGCTCCTCACATCAAGGGGTTAGCTCCATAAGGTAAGGGATACATGCACCTCATAAGAGTGGTTCTATCACCGCAAGATATTTTCTGGAAGCTTCTAGAATTCACTTTTATTGAGATTTTTGGAATTTACTTGCGCCTTTTTTATCTTACAGGGGTCCGCACCTTTAACACAGATAAAGTGCATTCAGGTACGCAAGAGAGCTGAACATTAGGTGCGGGACCGCAGGCAAGATAGAGAGAAAGTGCGACACCAAAGTTTAGGAGATTTTTAGGAACTTTTCTCTGATTTTCAAGGCTTGACATGAGGAACTGATATGTTAGACTTGCAAAGGGAGAAGTATGAGTAATAATGAGCTCATACACATAGCAGAATCTCAGGATGACAATTTTCAGTGTAACAGATTGCCCCCTAAAGTGAAAAGTCTGGAATAGATGATGCTGAAGTCTGTCATATATGAAGAGTGCAGTACTTTATCATTTCAAGGATCATCCTGTGGACACCCCAGTCAGCACCTGTAAAAAAATTCAATGCAAAATATATATGTATACATATCATCACTGAGGTAGGCATTCCCATACTCAGATTAAACTAAAACTGATTCAACTGTTCTAATACAGGAATGATTTTGAGTACATCACAGTATAGACATGTGTGAACACAATATGGACGCAACCATCTGTTTATAAATAGTCCACTGTATAAATGACAACAAAATTCCTCGCAGCCTGGATGGTAGAAACTAGATCCAGGGTCTTGATTTCCGCATCTCGAACTAGTACGATTCTATCCATGTGAATGAATGTGTCGAAGTCGAACATGGTAGAAACCACTTGATTACCAGTCAATAATGTAAACTGTTAACAAGTGTGAGAGTAACCACCAGTAATGTCAATGGATCTCAAAGTACTCAGTACAATCCATGAAATGTGAATGAATGAGCTGAAGTCGAACATGTCACGGAATCATTCGATCGAAGGTCAATGATGCAACCTATCGTCGAAGGCGAGAAACCTGCCATTAAGGCATGCAAATTCCAAGGTACTGACAATTTCTGGATCAACTTCCTAGATAATGAGTTGTCGTCAATAGAAAGTGATCTGTCATAGGAAAGCCCATAATGCGAAATCATAGATCAAGTTTTGAAAATGTATATTGGCAAGGACTGACTCAGGGATAGTCAAAATGGATGACAGATATTTTGCAGATGAATGGTTTATTTGAACTGTCCTCTTGAACACATAACGACACTGCAGATGGCTTGGTGACAATTGACCCAAAGCTAATACCCAAAAACCAGATGAAGACTTTAAATGAGGTTCGATTAACTGTTAGGCAAAGGATTTCCCAACCCCGGTGAATGAAAGTGTTGTGTTCAAGAGTGGTTAACTGGATTTTCGAAAATTCAAAATACAACAAACAAGTCATTTTTCTCTCTTTTCCCCCACCATTTCTGGCAAGTACCTCTTTATTTTTGACAAGCTTGAGGAGGATAACATTTTCTTGTTTATAAGCTCATCCTTCGGATGAGTCCAACTTAGTTTAAGATTCGAACCCCAAGAAGGAGTGGTTCGTTCCTGTTTTTGAAATTGAACAGGTCCTTTACTGTTAAATTTTAACGAGTCCAGTATAGGAGAAACTCGGTGTTTTTCAATTTTAGGGAGTCAGAAGAAAAAACTTAAGAAAACTCCATGGGTGTAATTTTTCGTAAATTTAGTCTCTCGAGCCCGAAAAAGGATAAAATAATGCGGGAGAGAACTCTATTGACCGTAATTAGTCAACGTATACCTTTTTTGTAAATAGTCCATTTCAGTCCGTAAAAGGGGTAAACTTATACTGAAGGGACGATTATTCATTTACTTTAACGAGTTCGAACAATCAAGTACTCGACAATCTTTTCATATTTAGAGAGTCTAAAAAGGGCTTAAAAGAGAACTCCAATGTTTCGCTTTTTCGTAAATTTTTGAAAGAGTCCGAAAAAGTGATAAAAGTATGCTCTTTGTTGAAAAATGATCAATTCTCCTGAAAAATCCAATTTCTGCAAAAAAACTTGAAACATTACACATACCTGTTTAAGATAAGTAAAAATGCTTTCAAAGTACCCTTTTTAAAGTGAAAAATAAATAAATTAAAAATTCATCTATTCGAAAAAACTTATAAAAAGGACTTTTTCAATTTCATTTTTACCATTCAAGTTCAGAGTGAAACGTAGAAGCTTTTGGGTAAAAAAGTTCCTATGAAGATTCTGGAAAATCCGTCCGACAAAATCAAGAACCGTCAGTCCAAGGTAATCCACAACCTCTTAATCTTGCTTTTCATCTATTTAGAATTCATTTTTAGGCTTTATTTTTTAATTTTAAGGGAGAAATATGTTTAAGAAATCGCCCGCAGGGGTCTACAGGCACAATACACGGGACTTGCGGACCCCGACCTTTTTCTATGGAGAAAAAGGTCGTGGGTCCGCACTTTTTCCATAGAGCGCATGCGTTCCTACGCATTGTGTGCGAAGGCGAAGTGCGGTCCCCGCGCATTTAAATTTCAAAATCAAATTTCTCATTTGCCGCCCAAAAATTTTCAAATTAGATTGTTCTAACATATTTTTTTATGCATTGTAGGATCATAAAGATGTTGATTTGGAGAGAACGTGAGCATGAGGATGTGGATGACGCCGCGATGCTCCATTTGCCTACAATGTAGGCATTAAGAGCATGCAGTTTGTATAAATTCTGGACCATTCAGGGCATGAGGGCACAAGTAGACCTCCTGACATGGCTGGTAAATAGGTGGAATGTGCAGGACCAGTGTTTCATTATCGGTGGCCACTGGCTCAAAATCGAGCTGGAGGATATTTATTTTCTGACTGGTTTGTCCAAGAGGGGCGAACAACTTTCCTTGTTTGGGACTAGGCCAGGTGGCCAAACTGTCGCTAGTCTTTGTCAAGAATTCTGTAATGATGAGGCAAACCCCAGGGAAAAATGGATTGATATAAAAACTATCATCTGTACCGAGCTAAAAGTTATTGTGTTTACCGTTACCAGAATGCGTGGGAGTGCCGCACTTCATGTGGCTACCAGTTCCCATATGCGCATTGCTGTGGACTGTTTTCGAGGCACCATTTTCAACTGGTGCGAAGCTGTGTTGGCCAATAAAATGCCAACTAACTAGAGTGAAAAATGGCAAACTAAACAACTTTGGATATGGATCCATCGTGGTCACTTTTTCTTTAGAGAGGGTACCCATGCTAGCTCCACAAAGTATTCCTGTTGATGCTAGTCGACCCCGAGAACCGAGGATGGTTTGTTGGGTTGCATTGATGGCCCGTCACGGTATTGAGGGCGCTGAGATTGTTCGATTTCCTCCTTCATATTTTCGTTGACTGGACCGCCAAATTTTTGTCATTGAGGACTTTCCATACGTCGGGATAGATTTCCACGGCGACCGGGAAATGGCTCTCCCAGCAGGGGAACAGTGGGACGAATCAGGTAAAACCATTTTCAACAAGTTCTAAATTCTAATTTTTTTTATTTTTGATCATCTTGAAAATTAATAACCAAAAGTTTTTGAATGCAGATGTGGGCCCACAGCGACCAGCCCATCTCCAGCCTTATGACAGAAGACAACCAGTTGCGGCCGCACCAGCCCCAGTAGGCCAATCAGCAGAAATATTATCTGATTTAGAGCATCATCTAGAGCGTCTAACTCTAGATATTCCAGAGATGGAGATAGATGAGATTCCACTCAGATTGCAGAGATATGTGATTGGTGTTCCAGGATCCTTTAGGAGGTTCCTATGTAGGGTGGCTCGGGAAGTGGTTTCTTATCATGATCACCATCAGTGATGGGATGATTGTGTTGTAGACTCACATTTTTTACTTTTTGTGTTACCATTTTTCCGATCATAAGGTGTTTCCAACCTATGATCAAGGACGATGTATATATTTTTTGAAAACACTTCTATACT
Organism: Pinus albicaulis; assembly: GCA_034641835.2. Taxonomy (NCBI): domain Eukaryota; kingdom Viridiplantae; phylum Streptophyta; class Pinopsida; order Pinales; family Pinaceae; genus Pinus; species Pinus albicaulis. The sequence continues at coordinate 55,604 of MU968533.1, read as the reverse complement.
ATGATATATCACTATTTACCGGCTATCTATGTACATATTATGGATGTTTGTTTGTTTTACTGTTTTGAACACTGCAAATGTCGATTTATCATACTAGAAGCAACTGCATCTGCTAATGTATTTAAATGTCTTGGAATGTGTTGATATTCAATGTAATAAAATTCACGTTCCAAGAGATGAACTCTTAAAAATAACCATAATAACACTGGATTTCTAATGGCATAAATCCTGTTAAGATGTAATACAACAAGTTTAGAATCCAACCTAACAATCAAACTCCGAATTCCAAATGATATGGATTCAGATAATAACTCAATCACTACACTATACTTGGCAATGTTATTTGTTGTTTGACCAAGGCTTACCCCATGCATGGATACTAACTCGTCAGAGGGTGAATAGATAACCCAAGCTGCGGAAGAAATGTTTCGTGTACTACGACAAGCACCATCAGCAAAACCAATGTAGGTTTGAAGAGACGTCGACATCTGCAATATCAAGAGTAAAACTCAGATAAGCAAGAATAGTGATAAAAAACACACTTCTAAACTAGGCACGCTTTTCTAATCTAAGACACACCAGCAGTAAAGAAATCTAATCTAATAAAAAATCTCCACACCAAGTTTAAGCATAGTATCGCTTCAGATAAAGTCCATTTCTGGGTTTATCTAAAGGGACACCATCAAAATCTATCAGCTCATAGGCCCCTTTTGCCAGCTTTCGCTTAACAATGAAAGGACCATGCCACATGGGCATGAATTTCCCAGCTCCTAGCTTATCATTGGCTTGATCATAAACTAAGACTAGGTCTCCTTCTGAAAAATTTCGAGGGGTAACACTTCTATCATACTGAGCTTTTATTCGTTTAACATGAGCCTCGTTTGCTATTACGACATTTCGTCGATTCTCATCCAGCTGAGCTAAGTACAGGAAACGTTTCTCCTCCTCAGACGTAGCTGGGAGTAATTCTATGGCTAATTTCAGTGACGGAATTTCGCATTCAATCGGCAACACAGCTTCCAAACCGTAAACGAGTTGAAAGGGAGTGAAACCAGTTGATGTTTTTACTGAGGTTCGATATGCCCAAAGTGTTGAAAATAACATGGAATGCCAATTCGTTTTGTGAATACCAATAATTCGTCTAATCATGGTGACTAGAAATTTGTTTATGGCTTCAACCAGACCATTGGCTTGTGGATAATACAGAGTGGAACTATCGTGACGCAGGCCAAGTTGATCTGTCAGTTCAGTCATCATGACATTGCGAAAATGACTTCCATGATCTGTAATAATGGCTTGAGGAACACCGAACCTAGCAATTATGTGATTAAATATGAAAGTTGCAGCAGTCTTGCCGTCAGCCGAAAATGTAGGCATCGCCTCGGCCCACTTAGTAAAATAATCTACTGCTAAGATAATATACGCATGCCCCCCGGCCGAGTGAGGGTTACATGTAATAAAATCGATACCCCATTTCGCAAAAGGACCAACGACAATTATGGGATGAAGAGGAGTGGGTGGCGTGTGCATCTTCCGATAAAAAAGTTGACAATTGTGGCACTTCTGGACTGCATAAATACAATCTTTGAATAACGATGGCCATAAATAGCCAGTGCGCAGTATATTTTGGGCTGTGGCATACCCAAACATATGACTGCCACATGCTCCAGAGTGACAGTCATTTAAAACCTTTTCAGCTTCTTCATGAACAAGACAGCGTCGGAAAACAGAATCCGCTCCTCTACGATAAAGTGTATCACCAATAATATTGTACTATTGGGATTGGAAGCGTATTTTCTGTCACTGAGACTGTGAGATTTTAGGCTGAAAAGATTGGGTTTGGAGATAAACAATAATATCTCCATACCATGGATCTAAAGTACTGATAAGAAACAGAGATTCGTCCGCAATGGGTTCTTCTGCCACAGTTTCAGTATCAGTAGAGGGGAAATCACACATCAGTTCCGCAAATACCAAAGATTTCTTTGCCTTGGATTTTTCAAACTCCAAGTCAAATTCCTGCAGGATGACTATCCATTTGGAATACTTGCCCCCTAGCAGTTGTTTGGTTAAAATGTACATCATAGGGTTGCAATCAGAAATTACTGTGGTTTTACGTAACAAGATGTAGTGTCTAAATCTTTGGACAACTTGAACAGCTGCCAAGGCCAATTTCTCCACATGTGTGTATTTGATCTCAGTCGGATGCAGATTCCGACTAAGATAGTAAATCACATGTTCAGTTTTAGATTCGTCTTCCTGAACTAAAACCATCCCAATGGTGGAATGAGAAGCAGCGAGGTACAAAATGTAATCTTGGTTGTAGTTGGGAGGATGCAATAACGGTGCATGGGTCAACGCGTGTTTAAGTGCATCAAAAGATCGATCAGCGATCTCGTCCCAAAAGAATGGAATGTTCTGTTTCAACAACCGGGTAAAACCCTTTGTAAGCTCGGCATAGTTAGGAATAAATCTACGTAAAAAGTTTGCTTTCCCCTGCAAACTTTGGAGTTGGCGTAAAGTCGAAGGAGGAGGCAATTTAACGATAGCTTCGACCTTCGATGGATCGACGCAAATGCCTGTTTTCGAGACAACAAATCCCAGTAATCGACCCGATTCTACGCAGAAAACACATTTATGCGGATTCAGCCTTATCCGATAATGCCTACATCTCATAAAAATTGCTCGTAAATGAGTGGGATGATCGGCCCTACATAATGAATGAGCAGGTAAATCATCGAGATATGGCTGGACAATGTGCTTAATTTCATGAAATGCATAAGACATAGCCCGTTGAAAAGTTGCTCCAGCGTTTTTTAGTCCAAAAGGTAGTTTACAATAAGCAAATGTTCCCCATGGACAAATAAAAGTTGTTTTGGGTTGATCTGCAGGGAGTATGTTTATTTGATTGTAGCTGGAAAAGCCATCCATGAAGGAAAACAATTCACTGCCAGCACAATCATCGATTATTTGATCGATATAGGGAGTTGGATAATTATCTTTTGGACACGCTCGATTAATATCCCTATAATCGATACATACTCTTATTGTTCCTTGTTTTTTAGTCACAGGAACAATATTCGATACCCAATCCGTTAAGGGAATTGGATAAATGAATCTTGCGTGAAGTAATTTTTCAACTTCTGCTTTTATAGCAGCAGCTTTTCTAGGATGAATTTGACGTAATCGTTGACGAACAGGTTTAGCATCCGGGTAAGTCTTAATCTCATGAACAACGATCGATGGATCAATTCCTGGCATTTCTTCATAGGACCAGGCAAACACATCACGAAATTCTTGAAATAGGGCTTTATAAGCTTTAATTTCATCTTCAGTACAACAAGCACCTATATGAATGTTTTCAATTATTCCTGGTTTTACTGAAATGTCAATTGGAACCGTTCGAGAAATATTTTCCAAATTTAACTCAGAATCAGGATTTTGCAATGGATTCTGGGGTTCTTTGACATATTCAGCAGTGAAAATTGAAGCGAAATCATCTTCAAAGTGATCTAGTTCAGGTAAAAACGAAGATCGATGATGAAGATCTTCCCATGGTAAATCATCAACGGACAAAAATTCACAAATTTTCTCATCAGTATGAACAAAATCAGGAAATGCCGTTGTGGCTGAACTGGATATAGAAAGTGATTCCTCATGGATCCCATTCATTGGATCAATTTTGGTTGAAGAGGGGTCGGAAAGTGACTGTACAGCCTGGTATGCAACTTCAAATGGACTCAAAGGCATCATGCCATTAGTTGAATCTAACTCGGAGTCGGAAGGTACGATCCAAGGATCATCAAACATAACAGTGTCTGACGAAATCATGTGAATATTTGCAACAGAAGGCGATACGTTAGGAGGAGGAAAGGAAAAAGTTCCTAGTAAACCAGAATATTTAATCAAACCTACTCCAACATCCTTATACGGGATAGCCGCTTTACCAACGTGCTGGATTGTTTCTATAGAGGCTGGGTTAGAAGAGAAATGAGTTAACTGATCTATTGTAACGATCCTTCCTTGATATGGAAATTTTATGAGTCGAAAGACCGAAGAAACAACAACAGTCATAGCATAAGTCCAACTGCAACCTAGAAGAAGGTTGTAATCTAGAGGGGCATCAACCACTTCCACATCTAGATTTACGATTTTAACTTCGACCCCTATGGGTAGATCCTGCAAAATACCAAAAGGATGGAAACCTCGACCATCAAAAGCCTTAAGAATCATCAGAGATTGGTTGAGTGTAGGAGAACCAAGCGATTTCCAACACTGAATCGACATAATACACGTTGAAGCTCCCTCATCAATCACAGTCCGATAGATTGGTCTGTTTTTGACTAACACCGGAATTTGGAAAGCCATTTGGTGAGGTAAGCGAGGCGTACTATTTTCTAAATCGAAGATTATAAGATTAGAATCCTGAATATCTACAACTCCTATAGCAGAAAAAATCAATTTACGCTGTGCTGGGCATGATTGTAGCACTTCCAAAGCCGACATTGTTGAAGGGGAAATAGCTAAGTCTTCAACAATGTTGTAATTCTGAGCAGCTCTTGCATGTGGATTGAAAGCTGATTTATGAAGAACACCTTTAGCAGGTGGTTTTATTATTAAGTCTGGATTTTGTTTCTCGATCTGTAGCGGACCAGAAACAGGAGGAGGTGGAGTTGATGTATTTGCTCTAGAAGATTCTGCTTCTTTACCATCAACAGGATTCTTAGTACCATAATCTGCGACTGCGTCGCAATCCTTACATGAGACATCATCAAAATAGGTTCTTCTGAAGCAGTCGAGGAGGAACCAACCATCTTGCTATCTTGAGTCAGAAAAGGATCCTTCATGACAACAGGTTGTTTTGAACCTTTAACGAATTTTTCAACCTCTGCTCGATGTGGGCATTCCTTAGTAAAGTGATCCTCGTCACAAATGTAAAAAGGATAACGAGGTTTTCGCTTTTCTTCATTGGATTCATTTTTATCATTTTTCTCTTTTGAATTCTTTTTGTTTTTATTCTTCCTTTTCTTTTTACCACCGGATTTAGATTTAGCCGTAGATGTCTCTACGACATGAATGTCGGCATAAATTTCGCGGGAAGATTCTCCTTTCGGGGAATATGATAAAGTTATAATAGGAGAAGAATTCTTTGAAGATTTCTTCTTTCTTTTAGTATTGACTGTACCAATCATACCATCAATGGCATGAGACACTGAAGGAGCAACAACTATTTGACCTTGTTTTGGAAGGTCGGGGATTTTTTCGTGTAAAGTACCTGACTGCGTATAAACAAGGTCAAGGTACTGAGCTTGAGAAATTACTTGCTCTTCAGTAACAACACCAGCCTTAGCTACATCTTCAGTGATCTTGGGCAATAATGATTTAACAAACCATTCCGCAAAAATTTGATCCGGAATGTAAACTTTCACCAAACACCTTCTACGTCGCCATTCATGAATATGATCAGAAATATATGTAGACGTAGATTGTTTTAGTGAAGTTAATAATTCTGTGCCATTGTCGTATCTAACAGGCAACTGAAAATGAGTCAAGAAGGCAGTTGCTAACTAACTGAAATTATTAAACGAGCCTCATGGTAACTCAATGTACCATTTGGCTGCAAGACCAATAAGAGTTCTTTGGAAAAGACGTAAGTGAATCGAATCATCAATGATTGAATTAGATGCACACCAGAGGTGATAAGTCATGACGTGATTTGATGGATGCTCTCCTGACTTACCTTCGAATTTTGGTATATCACTGGGCAACTTATGCGGCATTGGTGGCCAGTACGGATAATATAAAATCAGATCATTCGTAAGGCGCGTCAAATCAGGTAAATCCAAAGTTGCAATAAATGGTAACTGACGGTTAGGGTCACGAAAACCTTGAGTAGCCAAAGCAGTTCCAGGAGGTGGAAACCAAAGATAACTGGGAATTGGATTTGCATTAGGAATTGTATAACCTCCCAGAAAACCAGGATTAACCAGACCAAACTGGGGTTGTTGAGGCTGCTGATAAGTATAGCCAGGGTACGGTTGATACTGATAGTTTGGATTTTTTGAACCGGGACCGAATTGAGGATATGACTGGTACGGTTGATACGTGAATTGCGGTTGACTTGTGACAACTATACTTGTACCAGCTTGTCTTGCAGGAATCTGAACCGAAGTCTGAACTGAAGGTCCTGACTGGGGTAAAGAGGCTTGAGGGATTTGCACGGATGCAGGGATAGACGAACTCGGGGTTACAGATACTCCAGAAACAGGTGTTACAGGTTGAACAGAAGTTTCAACAGTTGCAGCAGTTTGAGGCAGAGTCTGAGGTGTACTAGGCGCAGACTTCTGAATAGAACTAGGTGCAGGAGTTTGAATAGTAGGCTGGACAGGTTGCTGGGTTGGACCAGAAACCAAAGGCTGTCCAGGTTGAAAAGGAAAATGCACATTAGGCTGCATAGGCTGTTGATACTGGGACGAATCCCACACTATATTCATTCTGGGGTATTGTCCCGCAGAAGGTTGAATGTAAGGACCATAACCTGGTTGAACGTAGGGCTGATAAGTAAGTGGTAAATTTTAGGCTCCTTGAATAGATGACTGACCAGAAAATTGTTGGTAACCTTGAATTGGGTACTGAACTTGAGGTTGATAACCCTGAGGCGCGTACTGAAGTTGGGGTTGATAAGGACCCTGAGGAGCATATTGAGCTTGGGGTTGACCCTGGGGTATGTACTGTTCTGAAGGTTGATATCCTTGAGGTGTGTATTGTCTTTGAGGTTGTCCCCCAAAATAATATGATTCCACAGTTTGTCCTGGGAAAAAGTTACCTTGAGGTGGACCCCTAGGTGGTAACTGACTTCTTGAAGGTTGCCCCCCAGGCGGTAACTAACTACCTTGAGGTTGCCCCCCAGGCGGTAAGAGATTTCCCTGAGATTTCCCTCCAGGCGATAAATGACTCCCTTGAGGTTGCGGATTCAGAATATTACCAGACATCATAAAGATTTGCTCTGCGTTTGACATTTCAGTTTTAATTCCACTTAAACCAGATGATAACACTTGTTCAATTGGTTGAGGAGCTGCTCCCGAGAAAGTACCAGATAGAGCCTGATATCCCGAAGGAACAGAAGGACCACAGTGTAAAAATGCTTCCGGTGTTTGGGAAAACATGGATGAATCTCCTGCCATAATGGATGATGGATAATAACCTATGGGTGTTGGATGAAATGGAACTCGAGGTGGAGAAAAAGCAAGACCCGAATTCTCTAAAAAATTTGTTAAGGATAAATACCAAGCAGTAGTTCGAATAGGGCTGTAGAAAATTGATTCACGTTCCCTAATATTTAAAGACTGAGGGGAATCGGGAAGAGATAACTCTTCGTCTGGATTAGTAAGTTCTTCAATAGAAATTAGTCCAGATGGAAGATCGTCAGTGACAATATTTTTTACCATAGGTGAACCAGGATCGCTAGAAGTTGGTGTAATAAATCCTGAAGATGTTTCCAAAACAGAAGGTTCAGTTTCAGCTTCAGAGATTTCAGGTTCGTCAGCTAGTTCACTGGTAGGAGAAATACTACTAGTAACTTCAGAAACTGAAATCGGCTCTCGAATGTGTTCTGTTATGGGTGTTTGATAATCAGGATGAACAACTATAGATGAAGTCCCAACTTCTGTTGATTTAATCCTACCGCTACTAGATGATACCAGAGCACGAAGCCCTTCAAGCTGACTTGGTGTATATTCAGGGGGTTTCCCTTGTAGTCTCCGGGATTGTCTCGGCAATTCCGCCACGATTAAATATTTAACTAATCACACGCAAACAAAGAAAATTTCAATGAAAACACCTAAAGTCTCTAAAGAAACAAACAGTTGAATCACACGCTTAAAAATCTAAGAGTTCAAACCACACACAAACAGTAACTTCCCGTACTAAAAACACTAGTTGGTGATGAAATCCAACTTAGTAGAAATTCAATACAGAAAGGGCGGTTGGAACAGTTACCCCGACAACCTGCTTAATGAAATAGACTGGCACAAGTTTCCTCACAAAAACATCTCGTGTGAAGAGAACCCCCCAAAGAGTCCAAGTGAGTCTAGTCGACGTCTGCTCCAGGTACAGTGAGATCTTTCCTTCACCGTCACCTTAGGAAATAATCTTAAGTTTGTAGTCACTAAGGTTACCAACAGTAACAAATATAACTGGGGGAACAGTCTACGATCTGATCCCACGCGCAAGGGCAGAGTAACAAAGCTCAATCCCCTTGAAGGTTCCTCGACATGGTTAATCCGAGGTTTACCGACAAGTGACCCTAGGCTCCTCGACAATGGTTAATCCGAGGTTTACCGTTTGTAATACGTGCAAAATCTTCTATCTTCCCCAATGAAACAGAATTGATTGTCTCAAAGGTTCGGATATGATCTCGTGATTGACTTCTTTAAGAGAAGCTTCCCAGATTATACAAATTACAATTGGATTTATTTCCTACCACAAGATTTGTCTACTTGTTTGTTTTTACTACCTTGGAGAGTTAATTACTCCCTACTCCAAGATACTAGCCTAAGCTATGTTGGTGATAAGAGCCCTAGAAAATAAAAAGATTGCTAGATGAATTTTAATTAAGCATTACTTTTAAGAGTTGTTTCTTAATTCAATGGGTGCGGACATGAAACTCTGATGGTGTGAAGACTCAACTTCCAAAAAAACTAAAAATGCACCTAAAAATGATAATCAGATTGTTTCCTTTCAATGAAATTCTATTTAAGAAAGAGTTGGAGAATGCAATTCTTTTAATAAACAATTCCTTCTTTAAACATAAAGAACAATTGAAAGAAAATATTTTTGTCTTTTCAGCAAGAACTCAAAATGAAACAAATTATCAAAGCTCATAAGAAAATCCTTTCACTTTCAAAAACTTGAAGCTACAAAACAAGTTTCCTTCAAAAGATATCTACAAACTTTTAAAAGCACTCAAAACTACAAAACTAATTCTGAGACCTACAAACTTTAATAATCTAATTGAATAAAAGCTTTAAGATTTTTTTAGAAGAATGTTTTACTTAGTTATTCAGCAAACTAAGGATCTATTCATTCAAAATAACAAACAGATAAAAAACACTCAAATATGTTTTTTATAAAAAATGAAATTCAAAAACCAATAACAAAGTTTCTTTTCGAAGATTTTCAAAGAAACAGGTAGCTCTATTTCTTAATAAAGGATGATTTCACAATCAGGTCAGATTCAACAAAAAGACAAAAGACCAATGTAATCTCAGGTACTTCAAATAGTCAATGCTTCGAATCGCTATAAAGACCAAGTGAAAAACAATCCAAAACGCAAAACTTCTAGAAAATCATCAAAACACCAATACTGCTAAGATTCATTCACAGAAAGCTTTTGACAGAAACAATCATCAATATGGGCAGAAACCAAAAACTCTAAATCAAAATAAAGGTAAACTAAAGAAAGAAATCTAAAGTTTTTCAAAATTTTAACAGGGTTCGCAGGCTTGCAGAAGTAACAGGTGCGGTACCACAATGTTTACTAAAGCGAAAATGTGAAACTGCCCACACTGTGCAAAGAAGGCAAAGTGCGGTCCCAGGAAAAATTAGAGAAAAACATAAAAGATCTCAAAATTTTCAAAAACAGAGAAAACCTAAGCTACCCAGGCAGATGTCTATCAATCAAAAACTAGGAAAATGTTTCCTCAAATCAAAATAAAAGAGAACCAAAAACAACAAGTTCTTTCCCCAACGGAGTCGCCAATTTGTTGTGTGGATTAATCCGTCTTGCGGACAAGACCGATCTCCCTAGTACTAAAAGTATCTAGCAACAAACAACCAAATAAACTAATCTTTCTCTAAGCATATATGATCTACGAAAAGCTCTATAGAGGTGTAAAAGACTTACCGTATGTCCAGCGCTTGTTTGAAGTCGTTATTATCCCTCGCGCGCTTGAAGGAGTTTTCCTCGTAAACCTGCAGTCACAAACAAGCAAAATATTACATAGCACCTGTATAGAAATCATCATAAACCATGCTTATCATAGTGATCAAGGAATCTATGAAATAAACCATTAACTAACAGCTTATTGAGAAAAATAAGTATATTTGTATTAATCTCAAAAGAAGGAAAACCTTACAACCCGAGCCTTGATGTTGCACAGGCCTTCCTGGGGTCCGAAGTAGGATTCTCCTCTATGTTGACAATCTTTTCACTCCTCCAACCAAGATGAATAGAGGTATGTAATCTCTCCTCACAAAAGTCTTAGTTAACTGAGTCTGAATCTTAACAGCACTTAACCTCAAATATTCTAAAGCTTGAACTCCCCTTGAGGCTACTCAATGCCTCTTTTTATAGTGGAAAAGAGGAGGTTTTCTATTCCAACTATGAAGGGATAGAATCCTCCTTCAAAGGGATAAGCTCCTCACATCAAGGGGTTAGCTCCATAAGGTAAGGGATTCATGCACCTCACAAGAGCGGTTCTGCCACCGCAAGATCCATTCTAGAAGCTTCCAGAATTTACTTTTATTGAGATTTTTGGAATTTACTTGCGCCTTTTTTATCTTACAGGGGTCCGCACCTTTAACACAGATAAAGTGCGTTCAGGTACGCAAGAGAGCTGAACATTAGGTGCGGGACCGCAGGCAAGATAGAGAGAAAGTGCGACACCAAAGTTTAGGAGATTTTTAGGAACATTTCTCTGATTTTCAAGGCTTGACATGAGGAACTGATATATTAGACTTGCAAAGGGAGAAGTATGAGTGAAAATGAGCTCATACACATATAAGAATGTCAGGATGACAATTTTTCGTGTAACACATGGTATTTGCTATGTCGGGAGAGAACTCATCTATTTGTTTCTCATTTTATCTATAAGGAGAGTCATGTGAACTGTAATCCACCATTCTACTTTTCATCTCTGATTCTCTACCTCTTGCAAATATACCATGTCATATAAACTAAATATAAACATAACCAACAAACCTCAATGAAGTTTAGTGGAGGACACTAACATATCAACCCATCAACATCATGCATTATAACACCGACTAGATACATGAAAACTATAGCCACTACAATGCATGCAAAACAAACATATCCCTCCCATTCGGTCCAAGTGTTTGAACTTGAAAGCTCTGATATCAATATGTAATGTCGCCACTCCACATTTACCTTATTTTATAAGCCCTTTGGGTAAATGGGAAGCAAAGTGTCATTGTGACATGACCCGCCCTCCAAGCTTTAGTTATGGAAGTGTGGTCAGCCAATTGACAACTCACAACATCCCTCATGGATACAGGACACTTAGGAGCCAAAGGACCACCCCAAGTGACCCAACCTTGATCTGGGGATTTTTTTCATTGCCCTAAGTCCACAACCACATGCATAAAAAGGACTAGATGTAGTTATAGGCCTTCAACCACATGCACACCACTTCCTCCCTACAGCTATGACCCAATTTTCCTAGTTTAGAGGGTGTGGTCCTGGGGTCTGAGCCACCTTTTCAAGCCAACCTACATACCACTACCAAAAACTGCCTGCAAATTCTCAGAATTAGTATTAACATGATGACAAAACTAAACATTCAATCTGGAATAAAAAACTTGACCTAGACTAACTAGAACATATTAGGCATTTCGTCAAATAAATGGTAAACATGTAAGTTACAGGTCATGAATGCATATCTAAGTGTAAATATTTATACTTCATCTAAAAATCACTAAGAAGGTATAATTATCTATCAATTAGTTACAACAAAACTTGTTATCCCATGCATTCATCAACTTATCAAAGCATAAGAAGATCCATAACTAGAACTTATTATATAACCATGCTTATAACTATAATATTAACCATGAAAAAACAACCATCAAAGCAACATAATAACAAGTAAAATTCTCATAAATCACAATATGAAAATACCTCTTATTAGCAGATGCAAAATCCAACCAAGTCAGGGACTTCCATGTACCACTTTACCATAGATTGAGCTGAACCAAATATTTCTTCCAGCAAATCACCCTTGTGCCATATTTTGAGCATGAATGTGGGATGAGATATAAACAACCAAAGGAATCCATATGTTAAACCACCTTCACCCTCAAACTACCGTGATCTCATCAAAACCGATAAAGAGGTCACAAAATCAAAACAAGCTTGGATGCCTCAGAATTCCTTCGCCGTCCCTTGAGGAATTTTCCTATCTCCACACACCTGTCGAGGGCTTTCCCAAGAAAACCATCTCCACCCCCAACCCTTGGGAATTTTCTTGATACCACCTCACCTGGATCCAAAATTATCTGGCAATCCAAACCTTAGCCAGAAATGTATCCCATCACACCATGGCTATCCAGGAAATGGCAAGGGAGGACTGAAACCACTGTCAATCCTGGAGAAACCCATGCCAATGACAACAAATGAACCAAATAAACAAATGCATGTACCACGCATTCACACCTCAGGTATGAAATCACACACACAACCTTTTACCTACAAAATCCTCTTGTTGAAGTTATTGATCCAATGTTCTCCTTTCTTTCCTTGCTTGTCCTTTTCCTTCCTTTTCTTGCATGCTTGCTTTCTCCTCTCGGTGCTCATGTCTCTCTTTCTTACTTGACCCAAGCTAAAACTAACCAAAAGATCAACTGAAAAAAGTTATGAACTGATCCTCATAAGCCTTTTTATCATTCAGGCCTCCATTTTCTTCATTCTCATTATATTTTCTCTCTCATGCAAATTTGTGTCTCTTCACCTTCATTTTCCCACATTTTCCTTTATTTTTCATAATTAAATGCCAATTATTTCCTTTTCCTTTTCCAGTGCCTTTGTCAATTTCTATAGCCATAAATAAACCGAAAGTGATGCCCACTATAGTGCTTTGCCCAACATTCAACTCAGAATATGTGTCTTGTGACCTTGGTCTTATTTTTCCTTTATTAACCTTTATTACATTGTACCTTAACATGGTTGTTATACTGTAGGCAAAAACCTGCCCCCTTAGTAAATTTAAGAACCTAAGAGAGTTAAGGAATCACTATTTTCAGTGGAAGGAAAAAGTTCCACATTTGTTACATTGTATTATGAAAAATTAAGGATATTTCAAGTGTCCTCACACTCCACCTACTGGAAGGTGGCTTAGCCATAGATATGGCTACAAGTTTCCTATCCTCTAGAAGGTAAGGTCAACCATGCAATAACTAGCTAAAGAATATTCCTAGTTATACTATAAGAGGACATGGTTATAAAGTCCTTGCCCTCTGAAGGGTAAGGTAATCAGGTCAATAGCCTTAATGGAAGGTTACTCTTCTTACATATGGTGTAAAAACACCCACTACCCAATTAACATGCACGTATGTGAGATAGTCGGAGTTAGTGATAAAAATTTGTGTTTGATTTCCAACAAATTATTTGCACCATGGGACTATGCCATAGAATTTAGGTTCTAACTAGATGCAGAGAGTATAATTCAACCTACGTTAAGAATAAATTTTAGTAATGTCACGGAGACTCACCTTTGTTGTTGCAACCTTGACCTTCTATCCTCATGGTGTAGATCCCATGAATTCTCAGGTTTGTGCGCTTGAGAAAATTTCCCTTTGATTTTTTTTTTCTAATGCCTTTCTCACTTTTGATCTTGTTTTCTCCTCTATTTTATTCTCCTTTCTCTCTCCCTTCGTTGTGCTCCCAGTGTACTCTTTTTCTTCTCCTTCTTCCTCTCTAATTCCTCCTGGCTCTACATCCTTTTCTTTTCTACTGTCTAGATGTTAGTTAGAGTCTAGCTTCTCTGGAACGATGGAGATATTGCATCTTTCTCCATAGTATATTGATTATCAATCAACCTTGTAATTTGATATGTGGTGTGCCATTTGGCCTCCTTTCTCCCCTACTACCAAACATATATCTTGTTTCAAGACTGGTTCTAGAACCAATAGTGTGTGAGCAGAAAAAATATATATATATTCTTGATTGTTATCACTGGAAAATCGGACTAGCAAAGATGACATTATTAAATCTCAGGCAGAAGGATTTATAGGTCTGAAGCACATTAGAGAATATAAAGAATTTAAAAAATCTCTAAGGTCCAAAAGAAAAATAAAATTGTGCACTGAAGAAACCAGAAAAATGCACCTTCGCGTGCATATTTCTTCGATAGGCGCACCTTTGCTCGACTTTCCCTCAAAAAGATGTGCGAACCTGAGAGTGGTGGAATTAACTTTCCAAGACCATAAGGCACACTCCAGGAAATTGGTCCCACACTTGAGGTTGCCTAAGGAAAGCCGCCCAAGCCTCCATAGGACCTCAAGGGAGCACAAAATGGAATAATGTGGCACACAATGGAATCACCCTCCTCTCTTGGGTCACTATCCATCAATGTACCAAGAGAGGGAAGGAGAGTTTGAATTATTCTATAAAAGGCCACAAAGAGATGAACAAAGAGAGAACACATTTTTATGTTGGCAAAAATTTCCCCAAGCAATCCAACAGTGTGTGATCTGGAGCAGAGATAGAGGGGAACTGCTCGTCTCTGTCTCTTGGCTAGCTTCAGTGCTTGATGTGGACATCATGCATACCAGGGCTTTTGTGACAGTTGGTGATGATTCTGGTATCACAGGGGTGTCTCCTAGGAATGAGCATAGGATGGACAACGATTTGAACTAGCCAAGGCCATATTCTTAGTATCGTGTAAGCATCTTGACAGATGTGTCTACATAGGGTAGAATGACATCATTATTAGTTAGGGATCGCTTTTCGCTGTATGTCAATTGGTCAACCGTAATGATGCAATCCTCATGGGGGAACATCATATTTCGGAAGACGGAGCAGACTATGGCTGACATGGCATACATATAACTCTGGCCAAGGAATATATTGTAATCCAGTTGAGCATTCAAGACTTCAATGTCTATAAGGACCGTCTCATTGGCTAAGCATACCAGGACATTTTGGTAGAGATCGACGAGAGCTGAAGGGTGCCCATTGTATGCTCTAAGCATGATGTGTGATGGCTTTAGTTCAGGAGACCCTAACTTCTGCCAAACGTTCTTAGACATGATGCATGTGGATGCACTCTTGTCAATGATACATTGGTGAATGGTGATGTTCTAAACTGACACCAGTATCTGGAAGGCAACCATCGAAGGAAGCCTAAGGGTGGCTTTATCTAAATCGAAAGCCATTAGGTGCGAATCGACAAGGTCGATGGCGCTTAATGCGAAAATTAAGGCTTTCCTTTGCTTTGGACATGATTGTAATACCTCCAAAGCTGACATGGTGGCAGGAGACTGAGCTAGATCATCGACAATGCTATAGTTATGGGCCGCTTTGGAATGGTTTCTTACCCGCATATTTGGTCCCTTAGCCATTTTTGGCAAAGGTTCAATAAGCATCTTTGATATGGTCAAAGGTGTTGTTGGTGCACTTGTACTAGCCCCTAACGAATTAGTGTCTGGTGGGGTGTCATAATTTCGGTTCCGTGTCTGAAAAAACATTTCTTCACCAGTCATGTAGATCTCATGGTTGTTTTTTCCAGAATCGTAGGTATTTTTTTTTTGTTGATGAGTGCTAATATTACCTTGATGGGGGGAAGGCTACTGCATGACCATTGTCTATTGTGAGGACCCCCCTTGCCCACGGTTACCTTGCAACTTTTTCAGCTCAGGGAGGTCGGGACAATGGTAAGTGTAATGGTTGTACTCACCACATATTGAACAATAGTGGTTCATCTGAAGATTCATCCTCTTGTTCTACCCTTGAGAGTTGCTTGGCTCCTAGTTCTGATTTCGGTTGGAGTTGCCTCCAGCTTGAGGTCGCGAAGGCCATTGTTGATTGTTGCCCCCCTGTCCAGGATTTCCTTTAGGCTTGTTTTTTCCTTTTTTCTTAGTCACGTTAGGAGGATAATTTGGATTCTCCTTATTATATGGTTGGCGCGGTTGTGGTTGGTAAGGTTTCACAAAGTTGGCATGTGCATCATTCTGCATGGGTGGGTTTTGTGTTGGGGACTAGGCATATTGCGGTCCTTGTCCCTAGTTTATGAATGCTTGTTGTGGGGGAGCTCTTTCGTCAACATGTCTAGCTACATACTGGGTACCCTAAGCCGGAGGATATGGACCCCCTTACTGATGGTGGTATGACGACACCCTATTAGTCATGTTTTACGAAGGTGCATGATGACTCATAGTCGGGTTACAATATGTTCTGGGTAGAATCACATGCGTAACTAGGGTATTGAACGCTGCTGCTTAGGTGATTTTGGGTCAGTGACCCAATCAAACCATCGGCGGAGTTCAACGAGCCTGGAAATTCTTTGTAATTTTGCAAGCACGAGGCATTTGGCAGGATATTGTAAATATATCCTGACTACGTATAGATCAGCTCGAGCTGTTGGGCATTACTGATGGTGTCCTCTTCGTATATGGGCTTTTGCATTGCCACATGCTTTAAAATCTATGCAGTGAGAGTTTTCAGGAACAGGTCTAACAAAACTCAATCGTCGAGTTTGGCTTTGCACAAACTTTGATGCCGCCGCCATTCGTGGAGATGGTCCGAGATATGGACGATGGGTGTCTGCCTAAAGTGGGTCAGTAATTCCATTCTAGAATCGTGGTGGATGGGTAACTGAAAATAGGTCAGGAATGCAGTAGCAAGGGCGCTAAAGGTTCCATGTGTAGTAGATGGTTTCTCCACATACGATTTCACGGCTATTCCGATTAGGGTGCATTGAAATAGTCTCGGATAAATAGTATCATCGTTGATGTTGTTCGACAAACACCATAGGTGGAAAGTCATAACATGATTTCCGAGGTCTTCCGCTTGCTTCCCTTCGAACTTTGGAATGTCCAAAGGGAGATTCGTGGGCATGGGTGGCCATGTAGGGTTGTATGCAATGGGATCGTTTGCTAACTTGGTTCAATCCGGTAAGTCTAACGAAGCTAAGAAAGGTGATTGCAAGTTGGTAACCATTGCACTCTGTGAAAACACAGTGTTTTGGTTAGGTATAGGGTTTTTGTGTGACGTACCTTGCTGTGAGTTCACTTGGCTTCCTGAATGGGTAACACTCCTATGCCCCCTAGGGGTTGTGGGAGGAGTGGTATGTGGTGACCCTGTGGGGGTGTTCACTAGTGTGGAATTGGGTGACCGATGAAGGTTCCCAACTAATGATGCCCCAATAAAGGATGAACCAATAAGGGTGGCAGCGTTCCGTCTTTGATGCCTAAATGGCGAAAGACCTGGAACCCCTCCCGGTAATGGGGGAAGGTCCAAAAGACATCTAGTTCAATGAGGTCCCGTTGGGTCCATTCTAGCATCAACTAGGTATGGTTTGGAAATATTGGGGTGGATAGAGATTATAATCAAAGAAAAAATCTGATCGCATACATAAAAAAGGAGAAAATGAAAGATAAATTTTCCCTTTAAATTAATCCTATGTGACCAGTCAATCAAAAAACATGGTTTTTGTTGTTTTTTGCATATGATACTCAAATCCTAGAAGAACTAATCATCCTCACACACTCAAATGTAACTAGGCCTTGAGAAGATATCCTGTGAATGCTGGCACAACATCCCAAAAGTATTGGTGATGCCCCCAGTCATCCGAAGAAAATTGACCAAGGTAAGGGTAGAGGATCTAGTGCTTCCTGCACTGTCACCTATAAGGAAGGATGCCCTAGTTTTGGCCACTAAGTACCATCATCACACGTGAGCATTTGAGTCTTGAGCTTCTTGGTAATTTAGCTACCAGTACCGAGTATTAGACGGGTCAGGTAGCCTCGAATAATACCGCATGCACTGGGCCTAAGCTTAACCCCTCTGAATCGGGTCTCTATGGCGCTCAGGTTTTCTTTACCGTGGGCAGATAGACGGATTTAAAAGTTCTCTAAAAATTCAACTTCTACATTTCAAGATGTAAACTTACTAAGGTGGCTTATTGTATGCCTATCCCCTTGGTCCTAACTTAAATTATAAATTCTCTTGTGGCCCCTGTGGGGAGAGTTTAATATAGTTAAGTTAATTTTAGGTGGCTTTGATTCATTTAAGGTGTGAATGTGTGTGAGCAAGAGGTGAACAATCACATAGTTTTAACATGTGGATATGTAGTGATCCTTTTCAAAATCCCCTATTAAGCTACATTTGGATGTTCCTTGCTCAAAAGAAAAACATGTGCGGATATGGGCCGCTTACAATGTTGCCTAGTTAATATAAATGATAAACTATAGGGTGATGGTAAATGATCAATAGAGAGTGTTCATATGCTTGCCTAAGATCACCCAAGGGTGCAAAGGCAACAAATATTACTTGCTCTCTAAGGATAATTAAATCCTAGTGCCAAAAATTGAACTAAGACTAAAATTAATGAGTTTAAACTAGGAAAATGTAAAAGATTTAGCTAAGCATGTGTGGACTAGGGCCACTTACTTTGGCTAATTAGCTATGTGTTTTTTGGTGTCTAAATTCACAAAACATAAATTATTTCAGAAGGCAAGTTAATTTCCCCCTACTTAAACTATGTGTTCACTTTGCAAAAATAAACTTGAAATTTTAAAACTAACACCTAAACTACTAAAATGCAGCCAAGAGTGAGTTTTAACAAGTCATGGGACACCTCAAACAGTGCTGGTAGATTTATTATCGGCTGCCAGTCACTTTAAAAACAGGAAATGAAGGGAAATAGCAGAAATTTTTCGCCTCTGGTTTCTGCGCACAAAAGGCTCAAATGGGCACGAGTTCGGTGGGACAGTGTCATCACAAAGCGTGCGGCTGGGGGCACATCTCACCGTGAAAAAGCAGTCACATTTTTCCTCCAGAAAAACATTTGATTTAGCTTGAGCTCCCTACCGAGAGTGAACGCATGCAGAAGAAGAGAAAAGGGCAAATAAGCCAAACTCCAGAAAGAAAGAAAGAGGTCTCGTGTTTGTGCACAACCAAATTGGTTTGGGTTAACTAGGGAAAATCATGAGTCACTAATCTCGTGGTTGGTGGATTTGGCGTACTGGTGCATTAAATCACACCCACTTAAGAGGAGGTTGTTTCCTCTGTTATTGGTCACAGAAGATAATGAATGGAGTCAACAGTTAGTGAACATGCCAAAACATAAAACATACTTGATCTGAAAATGAAACTACTTGTATCTATTCCAGAGATTGACTGTAGGGGCATTTACTAGATATGTCACCTTTGAAAAAGGATGAGATCCAGAGGCTACCTAACCCTTTACAGACTCTGGCTTCATAACTTGTATCTGTTGTTCAAGGTATTCATTTCCATAAAATTATATGTGCAAACTTTTTTATATGTCTTGCAATTGAAACAAAGTGATTTTGGTAAATTTCTGAGACTTATGTGTGAAGGAGTGTTATTTATTTTTACTGTTTAACATATCAAATCTGAAAAAAAAAAACAGCAAGATAAAATCACATAATATAACACAGCAGTTGATGAGGTAGTTCGCCCCTCCTGGGCTACATCTGCTGAGTCCAAGGCCCCCAAATGGGCATGTCCTTGCTCTATTAGATGCTCAAATTGGTTATACAGTGATCAGAAAGCCTAAACAGGAAAAATAAGCTGTAGAAATGAGTTCAGAACATAGAAAATAGTAAATATTGGCTTTTGTTTCACCTACAATGGTTAACCATAGCCTAATACAGCTCCAACACTCCCTAGGCCTTGATGGCTCTCCAAGATTCTATGCTGAAAAAGTACCTGAAGATGAGCTCTGTTGCCTCTGCAACCTCCACTATTGGCTCTGGAATGCTAAAAATACCCGAAATCAAAAAATAATTCACTCCAAAAGGTTCTTCCTAGTGAAAGTTATGCCCCACTGAAGTTTTGTCCAAGTTGGCCTAAGGAAACTCCACCAAAAGTGGAGTAACTGGAGTTAGGCCCACTAGTTTTGGAAAATGCGCCTAAAAAGGTGGACTCTGCTAGAATTATCCACGCGATTTAGGTGGCATTTATTGTTTATGGGTCGGCGGTCACATGGACCGTCCGAACCCATCAGATAATCGTTTGGGCCAATGGTTTTCGAAACCGTGGCATTAAATTCCACTGGAACTGCTGTTGTATCATATGTGACCACCCAATGCATTAACCGCAACTATCGGGGGTTTAGATCTATGGCCAGGGTTCACTGCCCGAGGTCCCATGCATAGGGGGCTGGCCCCCTTTTTCGCCCCGACCATACATTCTCCAAACTTTAAATATAAGTGGTGGCCCATAGTAGTTAAGAACTACCACGAGCCCGGACGGTAAGGCCTTGGGGCTACCACCCACTCGACCCGCGGTCTAAACCTGCCAACTTCAAACAATTTTACCACTCTGACATATATATGACTTGGGGCCATGTGGCGGCCTCCGAGCAGGCCACGTGGCACCCTTTAATTGGCCACAAAACTTGAAAATCAACCCATTGTGCAATCTAGGTTTGACACTTGTCGAACGATGATTGGCCAGTAGAGTATATTCTGAGGAATATTTCAAGGAATATTCCCAAAATATTTCGAGGAATATTCTTGGAATATTATTTTATTAATATTTTTTAATCAAAGTCAACCCAATTCAAACTGGTCTTTTCCATGAAATTGTGAATTTTCAAACTTGAATAAATTTCGCATACAGTGTTGGATTTGAGTGATGTTCATGGCACCGGGATCGTATCAACGAGGCCTATTCGGTCACTTAGGTTCCAACCAATTTTGAGCATTTTTACAACTTAGGACATGATCACCTAATCACACCTCCCAAATGGGAAGCTTTTGGACCCACAAAAGTTCTCTGATTATAGAAAATGAAGATGAGGAGATTGATTCTCCACTCTTCCAACTTTGAACCACTGAAATCTCCCTGACTTCATCAAATTGAGCTTCTCATAAAACAATAAATTGTTCCTTGAATTCACTGATCGACCGTTGCTAACATTGACTAAGTCATGACACAAATTCTTGAAATTTGCAGAAAAACAACTATAATTTGTAGAAAGCATAATGTTTCTACAATGGTCAAACTTCAAAGAAGACTGGAAATAAGATTCACCTTGCCAACTGTCCACATGGCGAATTTTTGCTGTGTGAGCCATGCACTTGTGCCGAATCCCGACCAAGTTCTCTCGCCATACCAATCTACCATTCTGAAACCAGAAATGACCCTTGCTGAAATGTGTGCCCTCTTTTCTTGCATGCCCTTCCATTTCATGGACTCTTACACCGCTTTGCACCGACACTTCGTTCTCTGCACTGATCGTCACCAAAGGTACCTTGTGTAACATATTGTCATCTTCTTTCAAATATGAACTGTTATCAGGCTTAAACATATCATCATTTATATCAATAATATCATGAAAAGGAAAATGTACACAATCTTATTGTTTAACCATCAACAAAGTCAAATTTTGACTTGCATTAACTAGCCTTTTCAATTTCCCTGCATGGACTAAAGAAGATTCTAGCTTCTTCTTATGTGTTCTCACAATGTACTCTTTTCCATCCTTGAACAAGTGATACATATTCTCATGGCAATGGAAGATTGCCTTTCTGTCATATAAATATGGAATACCCAACACAACACCTGTAATTTCAAGCAGTACTACATCCAGTTCAACCCAATCAACATACTAAGCTGTTATGGTGAAGCGTAAGATGCACTTTCTTGAGACTTGTAATTTTGCATCCTTGCATATCTACCCAAGTGGATAAGGCTTTAGATGTGAAATTGTCTCAAGTTTCAGCCATTTTACCAAGTCTTCTGAGATGAGATTAGCTTGAGACCCACTATCAAAAAGTGTGTCTATCTTTGTGTGGTTTGAGATTATCCTCACATGAAATAGCTCTATCCTCCTCTTTTCATTTTGAGTTTCTTCGTGACAGTGTAATGTGCTAGAACTGGGATTTGTTTCTTGTACAACCTCTTTCCCTTTTATGTTCTTTAATATCATGGTGATACTTTTTGTCTCATCACCTGATTCTGACCCTAAGTCATGTTCAACAGTTGCAACAATTTTTCCCTTTTCTTTGGTTTTGTCTTTGTTTTTATATTTCTTTGGTTTCAACTCCGGATGAAGCTTCTAACAGTGGTCTTCATCGTGGCTTGTTTTGAACAATTTTTGCAAAATAATTTCCCTTTTTCCTTTCTAGAGTTTGCAATCCTTTTTCTTCCTTTGCCTTT
Organism: Pinus albicaulis; assembly: GCA_034641835.2. Classification (NCBI taxonomy): domain Eukaryota; kingdom Viridiplantae; phylum Streptophyta; class Pinopsida; order Pinales; family Pinaceae; genus Pinus; species Pinus albicaulis. The sequence continues at coordinate 33,454 of MU968533.1, read as the reverse complement.
AAAATCACTACCCTCATTCACATCAAAAGTGTTTTTCCCTCTAGCCTCTAAATGCGTAGCTTGTACACAAACTTTGTCTAGACTAGTAGGATTAAACATAAGGATAGTATGTATAAGGTAATTATGTAATCCACCTATATATTTCAGCAAAGTATCTTGACTTTGTAAGTCTACTCCTAACAAGAGTGTTGTTCTCCGAAACTCTTGAGTGTATTCTTGAATGCTTTGCCCTTTAAGCTGTCTAAAGTTTTGCCAATTCATTATAGCCTTTTGTAGATGATAAAGAGGATAAAATTGCTTCTTAATTGCGGAAATAAATTCAACCCATGATAAAGTAAGCTTACCATGTTTTCGAATTTCCTCTTTGGTCTTGGCTTCCCACCATACCAAAGTTGCTCCTTCTATCCTTAATGAGGCTAACTAAATCTTGGTGTTGTCATCATGAAGATTTTGAATCCTTAAATAGACTCCCAATTTTCTGATCCAATTATCTAATTTCTCTCCATTCACTTCACCATTAAACAATGGCAATTCAAATTTGACATCAAGCTTTAAAAAAGGATTTTCACCAATGGTTTTCGACTTATGTGACTGATTTACTGAAGTCGAGGAAGATGATGACAAGGAAGAGGATGACGATGGAGATGATGGATCACCATTTCCTCCATTCTCTTTCTTTGACTGATCATACCCTTCTTTCCTCCCAAGGAATACTCTCCTTCTTTTTGGTTTTTAGACCCTTCTCTAGCAATCCTATCATTTCTTTCTTGAAAGAGGATCCTTACCATTTCAGCCATATCCAAGAAAGATTTCCAAAATACCCTTTCTTCTTCCTTGGGATCCATCTCTTCATGAGCTTCTCCTTCTCTTGAAGACATGCTTGTAGCTGCTTCTAGGGCTCTTGGAGGTGGTTCTCTAACCCTTCTTGGTTGTGGATTATTTTGTGCACTAACTAAGTTTCCTTCACCTCTCATGAGTTTTAACCTAGTTAGCATCAAAACTTGCAAATAAATGACTTAATCTTTGCACAAAAAAAATTCTGAGTAAAAAATATAGCTCAAAACCATAGCTATGATACCAACTGATATGAAAATGAAACTACTTGTATCTATTCCAGAGATTGACTATAGGGGCATTTACTGGATATGTCACCTTTGAAAAAGGATGAGATCTAGAGGCTACCTGGCCCTTTACAGACTTTGGCTTCATAACTTGTATTTGTTGTTCAAGGTATTCATTTCCATAAAATTATATGTGAAAACTGTTTTATATGTCTTGCAATTGAAACAAAGTGATTTTGGTAAATTTCCGAGTCTTATGTGTGAAGGAGTGTTATTTCTTTTTATTGTTTAACATATCAAATCTGAAAAACATAGCAAGATAAAATCACATAATATAACACAGCAGCTGATGAGGCAGTTCACCCCTCTTGGGCTACATCTGTCGGGTCCAAGGCCCCCAAATGGGCATGTCCTTGCTCTATTAGATGCTTAAATTGGTTATACAGTGATAAAAAAGCATAAACATGAAAAATAAGATGTAGAAATGAGTTCAGAACACAGAAAACAGTAAAGATTGGCTTTTTTTTCACCTCCAATGGTTAACCATAGCCCAATACAGCTCCAACACTCCCTAGGCCCTGATGGCTCTCCAAGCTTCTCTGCTGAAAAAGTACCTGAAGATGAGCTATGTTGCCTATGCAACCTGCACCATTGGCTCTGGAATGCTCAAAATACCCGAAATCAAAAACAATTTCTCTCCAAAAGGTTCTCCCTAGTGAAAATTATGCCCCACTGAAGTTTTGTCCAAGTTGGAATAAGGAAACTCCACCAAAAGTGGAGTAACTGGAGTTAGGCTCGCTAGTTTTGGAAAACGCGCCTAAAAAGGTGGACTCTGCCAGAATTATCTGCGCGGTTTGGGTGGCATTTATTATTTATGGGTCGACGGTCACATGGACCATCCGAACCCGTCGGATAACCGTTTGAACCAACGGTTTTCGAAACCGTGACATTAAATTCCACCAGAATTTCCACCATATCATATGTGACCACCCAATGCATTAACCTAATCCAAGATAGCTGAGACTACAGTGGCTGGTGGTTCTCCGCCCGAGGTCCCAAGGTATAGGGGTTGGCCTTAGGGGCCAGCCCCCTTTTCCACCCCGAACATAAATTCTCCAAACTTTAAATATAAGTGGTGGCCCGTAGTAGTTAAGAACTACCATGAGCCCGGGCGGTAAGGCCTTGGCGGCTGCCACTTGCTTGACTCTTGGTCGAAACCTGCCAACTTCAAACAATTTTACCACTTTGACATATATATGGCTTGGGGCCATGTGGCGGCCTCTGGGCAGGCTGCGTGGCTCCCTTTAATTGGCCACAAAACTTGAAAATCAACCCATTGTGTGATCTGGGTTTGATACTTGTCGAACAATGATTGGCCAACATAGTATATTCTGAGGAATATTCCAAGGAGTATTCCTAGAATATTCTGAGGAATATTCCCAAAATATTTCGAGGAATATTCTTAGAATATTCTTTTCTTAATATTTTTTTAATCAAAGTCAACCCAAGTCAAACTGGTCTTTTGCATGAAATTGTGAATTTTTAAACTTGAATAACTTTCACATACAATGTCGGTTTTGAGTGTCATTCATGGCACCAGGATCGTATCGACGAGGCCTATCCGATCGCTCAGGTTCCAACCAATTTTGAGCAATTCCAATTTTGAGCATTTTTACAACTTAGGACATGATCACCTGATCAATACTAGATAAGAAAATAACATGCATATATAGAGAGAAAATAAAAACTAAACTAAAGCACATAACATAAAATCTCTAAATAGAGTCAAACAACTTCAATAATCCAAACGGTGGCACTTAAATCCCCTCTATCTCTGCTCCGGATCACACACTGCTTGATTGCTTGGGGCAATTTCGGCCAACATAACAATGTGTTCTCTCTTTGTTCATCTCTTGGTGGCCTTTTATAGAAGAATTCAAACTCTCCTTCCCTCTCTTGGTACATTGATGGATAGTGACCCAAGAGAGGAGGGTGATTCCATTATGTGCCACATTATTCCATTGTGTGCTCCCTTAAGGTCCTAAGGAGGCTTGGGCGGTTGTCCTTAGGCGAACTCAAGTGTGGGATCAATTTCTTGGAGTTTGTCTTGTGGTCTTGGAATGTGACTTACGCCACTCTTAGGTCCACGTGGCTTTTTGAGGGAAAGTTGTGCAAAGGTGAGCCTATCGAAGAAATATGCACGCGAAGGCGCATTTTTCTGGTTTCTTCAATGCGCAATTTGATTTTTCTTCTAGACCTTAGATATTTTTTAAATTCTTTAGATTCTATAATGTGCTTGAGCCCTGTAAATCCTTCTGCTTGACATTTAATAATGTCATCTTTTCTTATCTGATTTTCTAGTGATAACATCGACCATGTGTTAATATTCACATGTGTTCTAAATCTGATATTTATACCATTCAACCACACGAATTTCTGAAACAAAATTCCTGCAATGATGATGATTGAAGGTTTCTAGGTCATGGGTTTGAGTCTCGAAGGGCTTCTGGCCATCGATGGATATCGAAGGCATAGAGAGGAACAAAGAAAAATGATATTCATTGTTTTAATGAGCATATCACACCCACAATGTTCATGATCATTAGTAGAGTTAAGTTGGGCCAACAAACTTAACTAGGTATATACATGTGCTAGAAATTCTTACATCAAATGTGATATTCAATATTCATATCATGTATATTCATGCAAGTTAAGGGATTTGAAGGAACACACCCTCGCTTTATGTGCTTTAACCCCTTTATGTGTATGTGTGTGTGTTACTCAACCTTTTATTAGATACACCCTTCTACTTAAGTTAGGGTAAGGACCTTAGCTAAACACCCTTATTTTTTTAAATAATCTAGGGATTTCACAATAGGTTTAAATGAATTAATCTTGATAAATATAAATATGTGTCACAAAAACCAAATAAAGTATTCAATGTCCCACTACGTACATCTTCTTGAAATTTACAATACTCACAAACATATATATATATATATTCACAACAACCAAAAGTTTTACAAAAACCATATACATGTCATTTTACATTATTTCCAAGTAATAGTTACACATTTAAATCATGATTACATACACTTACATGGATAGGTATAGGCAACTAGGAAAGTACTTACGATGACCCTACAAATGCAAGGTGGAGAGGACAATTCTTACATTATATACAAGAATGTACCATAACCGAGACCATTATCACAATGCCTACATAATCTGCAATATGATCGTGGTCATTAAAACATGGATTCTAGCTCATGTTGTCACATGTCTGGTATCCACTACCTATTTGTTTCTAGAGAATTCCATATCTACGTGATTTGGAAAATGGAATATCTTCTACATGCCCAAAGACCTAGATACTTAGATATATCCTTTTGTGGCCACATCATTAAGCCAAATGAATTTTTTAAGTGTTTCTTTGTTATACCTTCAATAGGCCCAAATACCTGGATACACCTTCTAATGTAGAACCAAGACCAATATTGAACTGTGACGTTTCTACCTTCTAATTGAATCTAGATCTAGATAATAATGTAAGCTCCAGATACATGAATGCCTGAATATCATCTGGGTAAGTATGGATATCCAGATATTCATAACAATTATGCATGTCCCAGATACATGAAGGTCCGAATTCATGAACTCCTAGATACAAGAGTGTTTCCCATATAAGTCAAGATGAATATGGCAATTGCCTCTTTCTTCCAAGTGCCAACTTGGTTGCACCCTAGATGGCCAGGATTCCCAAATTCCTTGAATCATTATCCACCTTTTAAACATACCTTCACATCAAACTACCCTTTCTCCTCATTCCTTGAGAGTTTTACCAATTGAAATATACCATTAGAAAGGTATCTAGTAGAATTATCCATCCAAGCATTTTGCATGTTCTTTTAAACAAGTTACCCACAAACAAAATGTGTTAAAAAGTAGGCTATTAGGATAAGCATATGGTAGTCAACAAACACAAACACACCTCAATAACAACGTCAAAAAGCTCCCCTTAAAATTGTATTCAAGCTAACATCAGTAACTAGACTTGATACCAATGACTGGACCTAAATTCAATGACAAAAAATTTCAACCTGCTCAACAGCACATTGTTCACCGTAAAAATAAATGAAGATATAACACTATTAAACTTAAAATAGCATTGACGTGAACCTTGTTTTAGCCCATATATGGATATTTTGAGTCTACAAACTAATTATTTTTATTTATCTGAAGAAAAACCTTTAGGATCACTCATGTAGACCTCTTCCTCTAGATCCCCATTAAGGAAAGCTGTTTTCACATCCATTTGTTGTAGCTCTAGTTCAAAATGAGCTACTAATGTTATGATTGTCCAAAGTGAATCTTTTGTAGAAATTGGAGCAAAGGTCTTAGGGTAATTAATTGTTGAGATTGAAACAAGATGATGAGCTTAGTGGAAAGAAGTCGCCTTCACTAAGTGGGCCCGCAGGCTATTTTTGGCGCAAGTCTATTTTTAGACATGTCGATCATATTCTATGAGTTGCAGGATGCTATTTGTGGATGGTTGGTCAAGTTGGAAAAATAGATGGACTTCTATTTTTAGACATATTGGGCGGAGTCTATTTTTATATTGCCAGTCTAAAAATAGATATGTCGAATATTATTAGCTCTTAATAATATTTGGACTCTAAACATTATCTTATTCTCTTGGAGCACTTCAGTTAAGTGCACAGATGTGGCACAGGAGCTGACAGAAGGAATTACGCTATTCCTGAGGGTTAAGTGGAGCTATTGCATGGATACTTCAGTTAGAACTCATGTGACAGAGTTTGGTGGAGTTATTGAAGTAGTTGATGGAGTTGTGTTCAGTTTAACTGAGTTAAACATAGTTGAGCTAGTTGTATCTAGTCTAACTGATTGATACACTAGTGAGAGTGGTGTGAATTAATTATTAATTAATTCACTAATTATTAACTCATTAATCAACTGAAGAATACATCAGTTAACTAGAGTGCATGGACAGTTTCAGTGGAGACCAGTGATGAGGTAGGTGAAAGAGCAGTGTGACTATCAGTTGTGACTATAGTGTTGCATGATTTGCAACACACAATGGTTGGATATGCCAATGAGGATTGCGTGAGCAAGGCTGGACCAATTCAAGTTCATTCAGAGCCATTATTCAGCAGTGATTGCGCAGTAGAGGCAGGCTTGCAGGTGGCAAAGATCGGTGCATGGGATTTGCTAGATCGGACCTGATTAGTGTGTAGCAATTGGAGATATGTACTGAGAGCTTTTGAGGAGCTTTGTATGATGCTTGTTACATGATCTCTGTGACATATAATATCTGAGATAGTTGGGGGTTTTTAGCTTTAAGCTTTCCCATAAATTACTGTGTTCATATGTGTGAATGTTTATGGTTTTAATGTGTGCATGCAATTGATTTTATTTCCGCAATTAATGATCAATGGTAGAAGAGATTCGGTATTGTGCATGAAGTCAAATAGTGTGTGATCAAGAGAATCTCGGATGTATAACATATCAGTTATCTAAATTTCTACATTAATAACTTCATTTAATCCTTTAGCCACAAGTTTGTCTTTATACCGATTCTATATTGCTAAGTGAGTCCTTTTTGGTTTTGTAGACCCATTTACAGCCAATGGGTTTGGCTTCCTTAGGAATTTCAACTCAATCTTAGACATAGTTCTTAGCCATTTAATCCAACTCTTCTAACTGATCATCATGCCATACCTTTAGGGTGAAAATGTGAAATTGGGAAATAATTTTACCTTGTTTTTCACATAGAAAATTGTGATTTTTTATGTTTTTTCAACTTTAGCTGCTAGAAACTCATATTTTCTTCGAGAATTCTGGTTTGTAGTAAAAAAAAAATAATTCTAGAGAAATGGCTTGCCTCTGTACTCATATATAACCATTATTTTGTCTTACCCTATTTCATTAAATGATTAACCATTATTTTGTCTTACCCTATTTCATTAAATGATTAAACATAGTGATTGAATATGAAAATTCCCAAAAAATGGTTCGAGTGCAATCTGTGTAGATCATGATGATATAATTTTTTTCCCAAAATGAATTACCATCTCTACAAACCACAGTGGATACATAAGTCACTCATTATACTTGCTTGAAAATTTCAAGTATATGCATTCAATATCCATCAATATTTCTCCATATTGAATGCATATACTTGAAATTTTCAAGCAAGTATAATGGGTGACTTATGTATCCACCGTGGTTTGTAGAGATGGTAATTCATTTTGGGAAAAAAATTATATCATCATGATCTACACAGATTGCACTCGAACGATTTTTTGGGAATTTTCAGACTCAATCACTATGTTTAATCTTTTAATGAAATAGGGTAAGACAAAATAATGGTTATTATTCAACACTTTCATCGATCCATTAATTTTTATGTTAATGTGATCATCAATAAGTCAAATCAAAATATCGTTTTGAAGAAGACACAAAGAGGTAGTACCGAGTGAATTTCAAATGATTTGGTGTTTATTTATTTATTTTGAAGCTATTGATTTTTTATTTCAAATCATTTTCAGAAGTCTCAAAATCTGAAGTGACACAATTTAATATAAAATTATTAATAAATATCAATTCTTCATGAAAATGAATAAAACTTATATAATTCAAAACTAGATTCAGAGATGAATTCTATGGTACCAAAGGTGTTAGCCAACTCTTAAATTTTGGCAGGGATTTGACTCCTATGAAGTATTTATTTCCTTAAAATCATTGGAAATTTTTCTAATTTTCGTTGACCGAAAACATTCAGCGAAAAGTTGCAAAAAATTCTCAGCAGAGAGTTCTTTACAACTTTGATTTGCCTTAACTACACCGGGGTAATGCTGCAAAAACTCTTAACTCATAAAATTTACAACTCTCGGTCGAGATTTTTCGCAGAGAATCTTTCCCTACTCATACTCTCGATCGAGAGTTTGTGCAGGGAATATTTCCTTTCCAAAACTCTCGATTAAACTCTCAATCGAGAGTTTTAAATAATTTTGTCCAAGAGCTAAGCCTTAAGAAAACTCCACGCTTTTTCCAACTTATACCTTTCAACCTTTCAGCCCAGAGTTTTAAATAGAATCTAAACTCTAAAAAAAGAATTTTAAATGGAATTTAAACCCTAGGCCGAGAGCTTTAAATGGAATCTAAACTCTTGTCTGAGATATTTTAAATGCAATCTAAATTCTCAGCTGCTAGTTTGTGCCCGATTTTTTTTTTCCAAAACTCTCAATCGAAAACTTGTTAAACTCTCGGCCGAGAGTTTGCAAACTTGAGATTAACTCTGCTAATCTCTTAGCGAGGAGAATTTCAAACTCTCAACTGAGAAAATATTTTGACTTTTTTTCTCGGTCAAGAGTTTGTCGAACATAGTGCAAATTCTCTCCACATACCAAAAAGTGTATCCCATTTTCACGTTTTCACCCTTGAAATTCCCTTTACTCATGGCTTGTGAAAATGAGATTGGGTATTCCTCAATTCCAATGTCCCAGTTAGACTCTTGTAGGTACATAACCTAATCAAAAGAAATTGCAGGTTACCTTATTCTTGAGGATCGTCTTTATCTTATCTCTTCACCCACATTTTACGGTATTTTAATAATATGTTCATTGAAAACTTGATCCTCACAGGGTGGAATTTAATTAGTTAACACTAGAACACAAGATGATTCATTAGACATATTGTAGATGAAATAGCTGCAAAATTAAACAAAAATGCTATGATTCAAATATGACCATAATTTAGATTATTAACCCACATTAATAATATTACAAACAAAACAATGTCATCATTGTTGATCATGTTCCCTGCTCTCCAATCCCTTTCCCTCTGCTGTTCTGGAGTCAATTAGCCTCACGGACTGCAAAAAGTTGTGCTCCAAAAGGCTTTTATTTGCCCCTTGTACCTCTGCAGAATGTTTCATTTCACCCCTTTTTCCCTCTCTCCAAAGTCCCCTTTCCATCCCAAAATTCCTCCCTTAGCTCTCCTAACTATCCCAAAATCCCCTTTAAATTCCACCCTTACCTTTTGTTTGGCCAAATTCCCATTTTTCCCCTCTATCGTTGCCCTTCTTTGGCCTTGAAAATCATTAAAAATGGGCAAAAACCCACTTTCCCACCTTATATTAAGGGCCTAGCCCCTTCGCCGCAAGCCCCTTAACCACTTCCCCCATACAGCGCAGCGCTAAGACCAAGTGCTTAAGTCTCAAGCGCCAATCGCAATCGGAGTGTCGGGCAAGCGCATTTCCTTTGTTACCACCGAAAAACCCTGATGCAATTGTATTTTGTTGTTAAGTCCCCAGCTGTGTTCTGCACCGTTGATCTACCGCGTAGATCGGACGGCCTGCGCTAATTGCAAATTCCTCCCCAATCGCAAATCCTTTCCTCTTCCCCTGATTGTGATTCTGTGACTTGATCTCGACCGTTCGTTGGATCTAGGATCGACGGTCCAAATCTAATTGCCCTCCACCCACGCCGGGTCCCACTTCGTACGATCGTTCCCATCGCATTTCATGCATTCTCTTTTTATTTCCACTTATATCCAAAGTTTCATATTTCACATTAAAATGTAATGTTCCATATCCATTTCACCCATGTTCATAAGTCATTCCACGGATCAATCTCCGTCGTCGATCGCCACCACTGGACCACGATCGAATGGTTCACGATGCATTTCTCTGTCAAAACCTTATAGGTGACAGTTTATACCATTTTATTGCATTATTCACCATTGTTTCACCACTGCTGCACTATCATTCCTCCGCCCTCCATAGCCATTATGCATAGCTTTCATAACTATGTTCCGTGTTTTGCAGGGTGCAAGCAGCGGAAAACTGCCATGATCTACAATATTTGTTACAGTTACAGAGAGCACAGGAAAGGACCATTTTCAGAAGTGAAATCATGGATAAAGGTCCAGTAAGGTATGCCGACAAGACTTTCATTAAAGGAACAGAGTTTAACTCTGTATAATCCTCCCCAGAGCAATTAAAGCACAAATTTCACAAGTCAGAGGCAAGCATGGAAGCGGCAAAGGATATCAGAGGAGCAACAGAGAATTAAAGGCGCGCAATTGAAGAATTTAAGCCTTATTTCAGTGAGTTAAAAGGAAAAGTACCATGCCAAGGACCCCTGGATCACTTAGAAGTCTCAGCGCACAGAAATCAAAACTATCCGGGTCTCATATCAGCAGATTTGTTTTAAAGGACAAAGTGCCCATATTGTTTCCATATTTTACCGTGCTCCTAAAGAAAATTCCGCCCTGATCATAGTCTGAAGCTTCCGAGAGAATTTGCTATGAAGTATGGTCGGCCTTTGCATCATTATTTCACTTTATTGTTCATTCGCCAAAATTACTACAGAGTACTGCAGCTAGGTACAGCAGAGACATACCAGGAGTAAATGGAAGCTTGACGAGAACCATTTTTTCCTCCAGAGAGTATCGGAGATAAATTTGCAGAGTCTAGACAGAATGGGCTTTGGCCCTCTCTTTCTTCTGAGTTTTAGTTCTGCATTTAGTTTTCCACCTACCACCTCTGCCCCTCTTTCAGCCATAAAAACCGTGAAGAAACGCATTGTAAGGGTTCCATATTTTTATCAGAAAATTATGCAGTGAAATGCTTTTTGCATACATTTTGTAAAATTCTTGTATGAAGGCTCAGAGCCCATAGGGTCTCAGTGAGGAGGAGTTCTATCTATCAAAGAGGATTCTGGTCTTTGGTATTTCACATTCTGTAACTCTCTTTATTGTGTTATATTAATAGAACATTTCACTTCATCCATCTTTCTTGTATCATGTTTTGGAATGCGAGTGGCTCACTGATTCCTGGTATGGATTCATCCTAGTTGATTCCCATGCTCAGATCAGTCAAGTGCTTTAAATATGGCTCATGCATGATATTCTATTCCATTACTCATCTAAACCATACTTCTGCTATATTAGTTTCTTTGGGAGGGTGCTTTTAAAATGCTATTACCATGTATAGATTCTTAGATTGGTAAGCCCATGCATGGTGGTATTGTATATCTCAGTATCAGCTCAATGTTAACTAGTATCTTCTTAATAATTCTTTCACTACATACACCTTCTGATAATTTATGTCTGTGAAGTATTTCTGAATCGGCCCGCTTTGTAGTAAACTGTCTCTGAATTGTCTGTTGCTTTTTGTATTAGAGTTCTGCATCTTACCTCTGCAGTATCTCTTTTCTTGTGTCATTTTCTGAGATTTTGGTCCCATTCTATTTCATTTCCCTGTTTACAGGAGATAGCATGTGAGCTGAAGCTTACAACTTCCTACATCATATTATATGCTCCTTGCTATGTTAATATGTCCTAGGCACTAGTCTATCACAACTCTAGACTGTCTCTAGGAGCGACAACATCTTTCTGGCGCCGTTGCAGGGGAACGAAGTTGAGAAAATTAGAATCCCTGGGCCTCGACAAAACCTATTCACTCTTCAATTAGGTGAGCATGGAGAGTTGAGAGTTGTATATCCCTCACCTTGGTGACTCCACAGTTCCTAAATGATTAAAATACTCCATTGATGATCAGTAGGCCACGAATTATCTTGGTTTCACGAGACTCCACTGGGAGACCATGTCACAGTACAGCATCAGCCATGCTGAAGACCAAGCCATTTCATCAATGGAAGACCCTGAACAGTTTGCAAAAATGCATCCAGATTTCATGGCTGAGTGTTAAGACGGCTTGGAAAAATTAAAAGTGGAGGACCTTCCACCGATGGTTCTTCTCAGCTCAAGTTTCCACCCTGTGCTTAAGAAAATATTTCTAGAATTGATGGTTGAAAGATATGAAGCTGAGATCAAATTCTTGAACTCACAAGAACAAACTCAAGGCCTAGATAATGAGCAAGACATGTATGATGCTTCAAAACCTATGGAAGATGAGGAAGAAAGCGATCAGGAACTGCCTAATTGCTTACCTATGTCTTGTATTACGCTGATCAGAGAGTATCACGACCTAATAGCAAAATAAAATAGGGAATGTTGCTTGGAGAAAACAAGAGACTATATAGAAGATGCAGAATCTGATGTGGAGGAAGAAACCACTCATGAGCCTTGTAGTCTAACCGAGTATCATCAGGTTCATGAGGACTGGTCTGAATCAGAGAGAGATCAAGAAACATCAGAAGATCCTCAATATTTTCCTGTAAGAAAAACTGAGGATATTCTAGAAGAGGTTCAAGAAGACATCCTGCCTCCAAATTAGCAAGTACAAGAAACAGAGAGTTGCTACTCTTCTGCACAAAGGAACACAAAACAATCTTCTCCCTTGACAGAAGAAGAGATTGATTAGATATTAAATCATCAGCACACCTCAGAAATATTCTATGGAACACACACTCTTGCCCATTCATCTTATGAGTTTGATGATACAGATCCAGAAGACTCCTCTGTGGATCAGGATGAAGAAAAACCTGCTGAGAATCAGACAGGTTTGATTGGTGACATTGCTTACGATTATGACTTTCCTAGTTATGATCTATTTGATGATGATTGTTTCCAGAGAGAAGCTGAGCTGGCAGAACCATCATCAGTAGACCCATGGGAGGAAAGCCAGGGCCAGCAACTCCAGAGGAGCAGTGAACCTAGTCAGCCTATCTATGACACTGATGGGGAAAGTTATGAAAGCATTAATGGTGAGTGTCATGTGATCGGTGGTCAGCAATCCTTCCTTTAAGAAGATGAGGAGGAGAGCAAAGAAGAAGTTCTTGAGCAAGACGAAAATAACGAGCCTTCTCTTGAAAAATAGGAATCAAAGGTACAAGCCCCTGCTCAAGAATACATAGATATTTTCATAGAGCTCAGCATGGCAGAGAAGAATATACCAGAGCTCCAAAAGGACTCAGCTCCAATATACGATGAGTTCTCCAGTTTAGAAAATGAAGAAGATGAGGGGGATTCTCTTTCTCAAGAGATTCTTCTTCTTGATCCAGTGGAAGAAGAAGAAATCCTGGTTGAAGCCTGCCTACAAGATATTCATAGCTAGGTATCATTTCATGATCCTTATGTTCATTTCTTGCATACATTTAAGGAAGGATCAAATGTATTTTTGAGCAGCATGTTACAGACAACAAAAAAATTCTTTGAAGCTACTATTGAGGAACAAGAAGAGTGGGAGTTGCCCGGCCTATCCAGCTTGCTTAAGGAGTTGAGCAAGAAATACCAGTCATGGGATCACTTGATGGACTGGTTGCATTGGAAGACAATGTTTGTAAGTTAGACTTGTAAATATTCCAGTTAGAGTAGGGTAGGTAGGAAAAACTCAATAAAGCTTAGTCTGTGAGCATGTAGTTAGTTGTTTTTAATTTCTGCAAAGTCCAGCAAGCCAGATAGTCTAATCCTAGCTTGACTGTTTTTCAATCTCTGTCTTAGAGTGTAGTGAAGAAATCTGCTAGACAGTCTAACCCTAGAAGGTATTAGTTTAGGTAGAGAAAATGTGAGACCAACAGTTTAATCTGGTCTCATGGAGTGATAAGGGTAGAAGTAGAATAGGTTTATTTTTCATGTTTGCAAAATTGTGAAATTATCCAAGAAGGTCCGAGAAGAATATGAGGAGCTGTACCTAAAATTATTTCAGTCTTATAAAGAGTTGTTTGCATGGTCATATCAGGACCTGAAAACTTCTGACATCAGCATAGTGCAGCATACAATTCCTCTAAAGGGAGAACCTCAATTTCAAAATTGGGGATTGCAAAATATGAAGATACAAGGGAATGGAGACAGTGAGGACTTTCTGGGTCTTGTAAGAGACTTAGGATTTCTGAGGAACGAAATGGTGACTAAATCATCAAGTAAGACCATTGGGTCTTATGATTTCAAAGCTGACAATTTGGCTGTGTTGGCAGGTATTGCAAAAGACAATCTATCTTTTGAGGTTGCCTCGAATACAGATGAACTGCTGTAGTGATGGAAAATAAAAATTTTATTCTGATAGAAGAAGAAAAGTAGAAGTGCTAAAGAGCAGGGTCTGCACAGAAGATGATCAGGTGGTCTGCATAGTTCTCGAAATGCTCAGGGATGAACGTGTCGTCCCCAGGTGGAGCCAATGTTGATCATGTTCCCTGCTCTCCAATCCCTTTCCCTCTGCTGTTCTGTAGTCAATTAGCCTCACGGACTACAAAAAGCTGTGCTCCAAAAGGCTTTTATTTGCCCCTTGTACCTCTACAGAATGTTTCATTTCACCCCTTTTTCCCTCTCTTCAAAGTCCCCTTTCCATCCCAAAATTCCTCCCTTAGCTCTCCTAACTATCCCAAAATCCCCTTTAAATTCCACCCTTACCTTTTGTTTGGCCAAATTCCCATTTTCCCCCTCTATCGTTGCCCTTCTTTGGCCTTGAAAATCATTAAAAATTGGCAAAAACCCACTTTCCCACCTTATATTAAGGGCCTAGCCCCTTTTCCGCAAGCCCCTTAACCACTTCCCCCATACGCCCCAGCGCTTAGAACCAAGCACTTAAGTCTCAAGCTCCAATCGCAATCGGAGTGTCGGGCGGGCGCATTTCCTTTGTTACCACCGAAAAACCCCGATGCGATTGTATTTTGTTGTTAAGTCCCCCATTGTGTTCTGCACCATTGATCTACTGTGTAGATCGGATGGCCCACGCTAATCGCAAATTCCTCCCCGATCACAACTCCTTTCCTCTTCCCTCGATTGCGATTCTGCGACTTGATCTCGACCGTTCACTAGATCTAGGATCGACGGTCCAAATCTAATCGCCCTCCACCCATGCCAGGTCCCACTTCGTACGATTGTTCCCATCGCATTTCCATTGCATTTCATGCATTCTCTTTGTATTTCTGCTTATATCCAAAGTTTCATATTTCACATTAAAATGTAATGTTTCATATCCATTTCGCCCATGTTCATAATTCATTCCACGGATCAATCTCCACCGTCGATCCCCACCACTGGACCATGATCGAATGGTTCACGATGCATTTCTCCGTCAAAACCATATAGGTCATAGTTTATACCATTTTATTGCATTATTCACCATTGTTTCACCACCGCCACACTATCATTCCTCCGCCCTCCATAGCCATTCTCCCTATGCATAGCTTTCATAACTAAGTTCCGTGTTTTGCAGGGTGCAATCGGCGGAAAACCGCCATGATCTACAGTCTCTGTTACAGTTACAGAGAGCACAGGAAAGGACCATTTTCAGAAGTGAAATCATGGAGAAAGGTCTAGTAATGTATGCCGACAAGACTTTCATTAAAGGAACAGAGTTTAACTCTGTATAATCCTCCTCATAACTATTAAAGCACAAATTTCACAAGTCAGAGGCAAGCATGGAAGCAGCAAAGGATATCAGAGGAGCAGTAGAGAATTAAAGGCGCGCAATTGAAGAATTTAAGCCTTATTTCAGTGATTTAAAAGGCAAATTATCATGCCAAGGACCCCTGGATCACTCAGAAGGCTCAGCGCACAGAAATCAAAACTATCGGGGTCTCATATCAGCAGATTTGTTTTAAAGGACAAAGCGCCCATATTGTTTCCATATTTTACCATGCTCCTGAAGCAAATTTCGCCCTGATCATAGTCCGAAGCTACCGAGAGAATTTGTTATGAAGTATGGCCGACCTTTGCATCATTATTTCACTTTCTTGTTCATTCGCCAAAAGTACTATAGAGTACTACAGCCAGGTACAGCAGAGACATACCAGGAGTAAATGGAAGCCTGACGAGAACCATTTTTTCCTCCAGAGAGTACCGAAGATAAATGTGCAGAGTCTAGACAGAATGGGCTTCGACCTTCTTTTTCCTCTGAGTTTTAATTCTGCATTTAGTTTTCCACCTACCACCTCTGCCCCTCTTTCAGCCATAAAAACTGTGAAGAAACACATTGTAAGGGTTCCAGATTTTTATCAGAAAATTATGCAGTGAAAGGCTTTTTGCATACATTTTGTAAAATTCTTGTATGAAGGCTCAGAGCCCATAGGGTCTCAGTGAGGAGGAGTTCTATCTGTCAAAGAGGATTCTGGTCTTTGGTATTTCACAGTCTGTAACTCTCTTTATTGTGTTATATTAATAGAACATTTCATTTCATCCATCCTTCTTGTATCATGTTTTGGAATGCGAGTGGCTCACTGATTTTTGGTATGGATTCATCCTAGTTGATGCCCATGCTTGGATCAGTCAAGCGCTTTAAATATGGCTCATGCATGATATTCTGTTCCATTATACAACTATCCATACTTCTGCTATATTAGTTGCTTTGAGAGGGTGCTTTTAAAATGCTATTATCATGTATGGATTCTTAGATTGGTAAGCCCATGCATGGTGGTATTGTATATCTGGGTATCAGCTCAATGTTAACTAATATCTTCCCAATATTTCTTTCACTACATCCACCTTCGATAATTTATGTCGCAATGAAGTATTCAAGATAAACCATTGCAATAGAATTGTCTTTGAATTAATACTGTTTCTTTTTTATTAGATTTTTTTCATCTTGCCTCTGCGGTGGCTCTTTTCTGTGTCGGTTCACGAAGGTCCTGGTACCATTTAAATCATATTTCCATTTGTTCTGAGGAGATAGCATGTGTTGAAGAGGCGACAACTTCATACATTATATTATACGCTCCTTGCTATGCTAGTATCCCTGAAGCCTTTGGTCTACTACAACTACGGGAGTTTTTGTCTCACAGGAGCGAGCTTT
>MU968533.1:0-16575 GCA_034641835.2 Pinus albicaulis | reverse complement strand
TTTTGATCATGTTCCCTGCTCTCCAATCCCTTTCCCTCTGCTGCTCTGGAATCAATTAGCCTCATGGACTGCAAAAAGATGTGCTCCAAAAGGCTTTTATTTGCCCCTTGTACCTCTGCAGAATGTTTCATTTCACCCCTTTTTCCCTCTCTTCAAAGTCCCCTTTCCATCCCAAAATTCCTCCCTTAGCTCTCCTAACTATCCCAAAATCCCCTTTAAATTCCACCCTTACCTTTTGTTTGGCCAAATTCCCATTTTTCCCCTCTATCGTTGCCCTTCTTTGGCCTTGAAAATCATTAAAAATGGGCAAAAACCCACTTTCCCACCTTATATTAAGGGCCTAGCCCCTTCGCCGCAAGCCCCTTAACCACTTCCCCCATACAGCGCAGCGCTAAGACCAAGTGCTTAAGTCTCAAGCGCCAATCGCAATCGGAGTGTCGGGCAAGCGCATTTCCTTTGTTACCACCGAAAAACCCTGATGCAATTGTATTTTGTTGTTAAGTCCCCAGCTGTGTTCTGCACCGTTGATCTACCGCGTAGATCGGACGGCCTGCGCTAATTGCAAATTCCTCCCCAATCGCAAATCCTTTCCTCTTCCCCTGATTGTGATTCTGTGACTTGATCTCGACCGTTCGTTGGATCTAGGATCGACGGTCCAAATCTAATTGCCCTCCACCCACGCCGGGTCCCACTTCGTACGATCGTTCCCATCGCATTTCATGCATTCTCTTTTTATTTCCACTTATATCCAAAGTTTCATATTTCACATTAAAATGTAATGTTCCATATCCATTTCACCCATGTTCATAAGTCATTCCACGGATCAATCTCCGTCGTCGATCGCCACCACTGGACCACGATCGAATGGTTCACGATGCATTTCTCTGTCAAAACCTTATAGGTGACAGTTTATACCATTTTATTGCATTATTCACCATTGTTTCACCACTGCTGCACTATCATTCCTCCGCCCTCCATAGCCATTATGCATAGCTTTCATAACTATGTTCCGTGTTTTGCAGGGTGCAAGCAGCGGAAAACTGCCATGATCTACAATATTTGTTACAGTTACAGAGAGCACAGGAAAGGACCATTTTCAGAAGTGAAATCATGGATAAAGGTCCAGTAAGGTATGCCGACAAGACTTTCATTAAAGGAACAGAGTTTAACTCTGTATAATCCTCCCCAGAGCAATTAAAGCACAAATTTCACAAGTCAGAGGCAAGCATGGAAGCGGCAAAGGATATCAGAGGAGCAACAGAGAATTAAAGGCGCGCAATTGAAGAATTTAAGCCTTATTTCAGTGAGTTAAAAGGAAAAGTACCATGCCAAGGACCCCTGGATCACTTAGAAGTCTCAGCGCACAGAAATCAAAACTATCCGGGTCTCATATCAGCAGATTTGTTTTAAAGGACAAAGTGCCCATATTGTTTCCATATTTTACCGTGCTCCTAAAGAAAATTCCGCCCTGATCATAGTCTGAAGCTTCCGAGAGAATTTGCTATGAAGTATGGTCGGCCTTTGCATCATTATTTCACTTTATTGTTCATTCGCCAAAATTACTACAGAGTACTGCAGCTAGGTACAGCAGAGACATACCAGGAGTAAATGGAAGCTTGACGAGAACCATTTTTTCCTCCAGAGAGTATCGGAGATAAATTTGCAGAGTCTAGACAGAATGGGCTTTGGCCCTCTCTTTCTTCTGAGTTTTAGTTCTGCATTTAGTTTTCCACCTACCACCTCTGCCCCTCTTTCAGCCATAAAAACCGTGAAGAAACGCATTGTAAGGGTTCCATATTTTTATCAGAAAATTATGCAGTGAAATGCTTTTTGCATACATTTTGTAAAATTCTTGTATGAAGGCTCAGAGCCCATAGGGTCTCAGTGAGGAGGAGTTCTATCTATCAAAGAGGATTCTGGTCTTTGGTATTTCACATTCTGTAACTCTCTTTATTGTGTTATATTAATAGAACATTTCACTTCATCCATCTTTCTTGTATCATGTTTTGGAATGCGAGTGGCTCACTGATTCCTGGTATGGATTCATCCTAGTTGATTCCCATGCTCAGATCAGTCAAGTGCTTTAAATATGGCTCATGCATGATATTCTATTCCATTACTCATCTAAACCATACTTCTGCTATATTAGTTTCTTTGGGAGGGTGCTTTTAAAATGCTATTACCATGTATAGATTCTTAGATTGGTAAGCCCATGCATGGTGGTATTGTATATCTCAGTATCAGCTCAATGTTAACTAGTATCTTCTTAATAATTCTTTCACTACATACACCTTCTGATAATTTATGTCTGTGAAGTATTTCTGAATCGGCCCGCTTTGTAGTAAACTGTCTCTGAATTGTCTGTTGCTTTTTGTATTAGAGTTCTGCATCTTACCTCTGCAGTATCTCTTTTCTTGTGTCATTTTCTGAGATTTTGGTCCCATTCTATTTCATTTCCCTGTTTACAGGAGATAGCATGTGAGCTGAAGCTTACAACTTCCTACATCATATTATATGCTCCTTGCTATGTTAATATGTCCTAGGCACTAGTCTATCACAACTCTAGACTGTCTCTAGGAGCGACAACATCTTTCTGGCGCCGTTGCAGGGGAACGAAGTTGAGAAAATTAGAATCCCTGGGCCTCGACAAAACCTATTCACTCTTCAATTAGGTGAGCATGGAGAGTTGAGAGTTGTATATCCCTCACCTTGGTGACTCCACAGTTCCTAAATGATTAAAATACTCCATTGATGATCAGTAGGCCACGAATTATCTTGGTTTCACGAGACTCCACTGGGAGACCATGTCACAGTACAGCATCAGCCATGCTGAAGACCAAGCCATTTCATCAATGGAAGACCCTGAACAGTTTGCAAAAATGCATCCAGATTTCATGGCTGAGTGTTAAGACGGCTTGGAAAAATTAAAAGTGGAGGACCTTCCACCGATGGTTCTTCTCAGCTCAAGTTTCCACCCTGTGCTTAAGAAAATATTTCTAGAATTGATGGTTGAAAGATATGAAGCTGAGATCAAATTCTTGAACTCACAAGAACAAACTCAAGGCCTAGATAATGAGCAAGACATGTATGATGCTTCAAAACCTATGGAAGATGAGGAAGAAAGCGATCAGGAACTGCCTAATTGCTTACCTATGTCTTGTATTACGCTGATCAGAGAGTATCACGACCTAATAGCAAAATAAAATAGGGAATGTTGCTTGGAGAAAACAAGAGACTATATAGAAGATGCAGAATCTGATGTGGAGGAAGAAACCACTCATGAGCCTTGTAGTCTAACCGAGTATCATCAGGTTCATGAGGACTGGTCTGAATCAGAGAGAGATCAAGAAACATCAGAAGATCCTCAATATTTTCCTGTAAGAAAAACTGAGGATATTCTAGAAGAGGTTCAAGAAGACATCCTGCCTCCAAATTAGCAAGTACAAGAAACAGAGAGTTGCTACTCTTCTGCACAAAGGAACACAAAACAATCTTCTCCCTTGACAGAAGAAGAGATTGATTAGATATTAAATCATCAGCACACCTCAGAAATATTCTATGGAACACACACTCTTGCCCATTCATCTTATGAGTTTGATGATACAGATCCAGAAGACTCCTCTGTGGATCAGGATGAAGAAAAACCTGCTGAGAATCAGACAGGTTTGATTGGTGACATTGCTTACGATTATGACTTTCCTAGTTATGATCTATTTGATGATGATTGTTTCCAGAGAGAAGCTGAGCTGGCAGAACCATCATCAGTAGACCCATGGGAGGAAAGCCAGGGCCAGCAACTCCAGAGGAGCAGTGAACCTAGTCAGCCTATCTATGACACTGATGGGGAAAGTTATGAAAGCATTAATGGTGAGTGTCATGTGATCGGTGGTCAGCAATCCTTCCTTTAAGAAGATGAGGAGGAGAGCAAAGAAGAAGTTCTTGAGCAAGACGAAAATAACGAGCCTTCTCTTGAAAAATAGGAATCAAAGGTACAAGCCCCTGCTCAAGAATACATAGATATTTTCATAGAGCTCAGCATGGCAGAGAAGAATATACCAGAGCTCCAAAAGGACTCAGCTCCAATATACGATGAGTTCTCCAGTTTAGAAAATGAAGAAGATGAGGGGGATTCTCTTTCTCAAGAGATTCTTCTTCTTGATCCAGTGGAAGAAGAAGAAATCCTGGTTGAAGCCTGCCTACAAGATATTCATAGCTAGGTATCATTTCATGATCCTTATGTTCATTTCTTGCATACATTTAAGGAAGGATCAAATGTATTTTTGAGCAGCATGTTACAGACAACAAAAAAATTCTTTGAAGCTGCTATTGAGGAACAAGAAGAGTGGGAGATGCTCGGCCTATCCAGCTTGCTTAAGGAGTTGAGCAAGGAAGACCAGTCATGGGATCACTTGATGGACTGGTTGCATTGGAAGACAATGTTTGTAAGTTAGACTTGTAAATATTCCAGTTAGAGTAGGGTAGGTAGGAAAAACTCAATAAAGCTTAGTCTGTGAGCATGTAGTTAGTTTTTTTTAATTTCTGCAAAGTCTAGCAAGCTAGACAGTCTAATCCTAGCTTGACTGTTTTTCAATCTCTGTCTTAGAGTGTAGTGAAGAAATCTGCTAGACAGTCTAACCCTAGAAGGTATTAGTTTAGGTAGAGAAAATGTGAGACCAACAGTTTAATCTGGTCTCATGGAGTGATAAGGGTAGAAGTAGAATAGGTTTATTTTTCATGTTTGCAAATTGTGAAATTATCCAAGAAGGTCCCAGAAGAATATGAGGAGTTGTACCTAAAATTATTTCAGTCTTATAAAGAGTTGTTTGCATGGTCATATCAGGACCTGAAAACTTCTGACATCAGCATAGTGCAGCATACAATTCCTCTAAAGGGAGAACCTCAATTTCAAAATTGGGGATTGCAAAATATGAAGATACAAGGGAATGGAGACAGTGAGGACTTTCTGGGTCTTGTAAGAGACTTAGGATTTCTGAGGAACGAAATGGTGACTAAATCATCAAGTAAGACCATTGGGTCTTATGATTTCAAAGCTGACAATTTGGCTGTGTTGGCAGGTATTGCAAAAGACAATCTATCTTTTGAGGTTGCCTCGAATACAGATGAACTGCTGTAGTGATGGAAAATAAAAATTTTATTCTGATAGAAGAAGAAAAGTAGAAGTGCTAAAGAGCAGGGTCTGCACAGAAGATGATCAGGTGGTCTGCATAGTTCTCGAAATGCTCAGGGATGAACGTGTCGTCCCCAGGTGGAGCCAATGTTGATCATGTTCCCTGCTCTCCAATCCCTTTCCCTCTGCTGTTCTGTAGTCAATTAGCCTCACGGACTACAAAAAGCTGTGCTCCAAAAGGCTTTTATTTGCCCCTTGTACCTCTACAGAATGTTTCATTTCACCCCTTTTTCCCTCTCTTCAAAGTCCCCTTTCCATCCCAAAATTCCTCCCTTAGCTCTCCTAACTATCCCAAAATCCCCTTTAAATTCCACCCTTACCTTTTGTTTGGCCAAATTCCCATTTTCCCCCTCTATCGTTGCCCTTCTTTGGCCTTGAAAATCATTAAAAATTGGCAAAAACCCACTTTCCCACCTTATATTAAGGGCCTAGCCCCTTTTCCGCAAGCCCCTTAACCACTTCCCCCATACGCCCCAGCGCTTAGAACCAAGCACTTAAGTCTCAAGCTCCAATCGCAATCGGAGTGTCGGGCGGGCGCATTTCCTTTGTTACCACCGAAAAACCCCGATGCGATTGTATTTTGTTGTTAAGTCCCCCATTGTGTTCTGCACCATTGATCTACTGTGTAGATCGGATGGCCCACGCTAATCGCAAATTCCTCCCCGATCACAACTCCTTTCCTCTTCCCTCGATTGCGATTCTGCGACTTGATCTCGACCGTTCACTAGATCTAGGATCGACGGTCCAAATCTAATCGCCCTCCACCCATGCCAGGTCCCACTTCGTACGATTGTTCCCATCGCATTTCCATTGCATTTCATGCATTCTCTTTGTATTTCTGCTTATATCCAAAGTTTCATATTTCACATTAAAATGTAATGTTTCATATCCATTTCGCCCATGTTCATAATTCATTCCACGGATCAATCTCCACCGTCGATCCCCACCACTGGACCATGATCGAATGGTTCACGATGCATTTCTCCGTCAAAACCATATAGGTCATAGTTTATACCATTTTATTGCATTATTCACCATTGTTTCACCACCGCCACACTATCATTCCTCCGCCCTCCATAGCCATTCTCCCTATGCATAGCTTTCATAACTAAGTTCCGTGTTTTGCAGGGTGCAATCGGCGGAAAACCGCCATGATCTACAGTCTCTGTTACAGTTACAGAGAGCACAGGAAAGGACCATTTTCAGAAGTGAAATCATGGAGAAAGGTCTAGTAATGTATGCCGACAAGACTTTCATTAAAGGAACAGAGTTTAACTCTGTATAATCCTCCTCATAACTATTAAAGCACAAATTTCACAAGTCAGAGGCAAGCATGGAAGCAGCAAAGGATATCAGAGGAGCAGTAGAGAATTAAAGGCGCGCAATTGAAGAATTTAAGCCTTATTTCAGTGATTTAAAAGGCAAATTATCATGCCAAGGACCCCTGGATCACTCAGAAGGCTCAGCGCACAGAAATCAAAACTATCGGGGTCTCATATCAGCAGATTTGTTTTAAAGGACAAAGCGCCCATATTGTTTCCATATTTTACCATGCTCCTGAAGCAAATTTCGCCCTGATCATAGTCCGAAGCTACCGAGAGAATTTGTTATGAAGTATGGCCGACCTTTGCATCATTATTTCACTTTCTTGTTCATTCGCCAAAAGTACTATAGAGTACTACAGCCAGGTACAGCAGAGACATACCAGGAGTAAATGGAAGCCTGACGAGAACCATTTTTTCCTCCAGAGAGTACCGAAGATAAATGTGCAGAGTCTAGACAGAATGGGCTTCGACCTTCTTTTTCCTCTGAGTTTTAATTCTGCATTTAGTTTTCCACCTACCACCTCTGCCCCTCTTTCAGCCATAAAAACTGTGAAGAAACACATTGTAAGGGTTCCAGATTTTTATCAGAAAATTATGCAGTGAAAGGCTTTTTGCATACATTTTGTAAAATTCTTGTATGAAGGCTCAGAGCCCATAGGGTCTCAGTGAGGAGGAGTTCTATCTGTCAAAGAGGATTCTGGTCTTTGGTATTTCACAGTCTGTAACTCTCTTTATTGTGTTATATTAATAGAACATTTCATTTCATCCATCCTTCTTGTATCATGTTTTGGAATGCGAGTGGCTCACTGATTTTTGGTATGGATTCATCCTAGTTGATGCCCATGCTTGGATCAGTCAAGCGCTTTAAATATGGCTCATGCATGATATTCTGTTCCATTATACAACTATCCATACTTCTGCTATATTAGTTGCTTTGAGAGGGTGCTTTTAAAATGCTATTATCATGTATGGATTCTTAGATTGGTAAGCCCATGCATGGTGGTATTGTATATCTGGGTATCAGCTCAATGTTAACTAATATCTTCCCAATATTTCTTTCACTACATCCACCTTCGATAATTTATGTCGCAATGAAGTATTCAAGATAAACCATTGCAATAGAATTGTCTTTGAATTAATACTGTTTCTTTTTTATTAGATTTTTTTCATCTTGCCTCTGCGGTGGCTCTTTTCTGTGTCGGTTCACGAAGGTCCTGGTACCATTTAAATCATATTTCCATTTGTTCTGAGGAGATAGCATGTGTTGAAGAGGCGACAACTTCATACATTATATTATACGCTCCTTGCTATGCTAGTATCCCTGAAGCCTTTGGTCTACTACAACTACGGGAGTTTTTGTCTCACAGGAGCGAGCTTTCATCATAATCCTCTGGTGGGAAGAGATTACAATAAGTTATTTTATTTGCTCAATAAATTTACAATGCAAGTGACAGATATCACATAAATAAGAAGATTAACCATTACTGGTGGGCATTTAGAATGGTCTCTAATTTTATGCCTAATTTATCATTATATTATGATTAATTCATGAATTATGATTTCCTCCCTATGGGACAAAGACATATCATTTTCATGATTTAATTGCAATTTTGGCACTCTTTATTAACATAATCACTTGCATTCAATATGTGATCTATACATTATCATTGACTTAAGATTTTTTGGCTATTTTATAAGTCAATTAAATGTTACAAGCATATAATAGCCTCAAGGATAATGAAATAAATGTATTGACTAATCTTAAGGTCAATGCATTAAAATGATTAAAAAATAGTATGCATTAACTATTACTAATATCAAAGCATTAAAATTAGTCATACATGATTAAAATATATGAAATAAACATGTGTAAATAGCAATAGAATGATGTTGTCACAAAAATAATGCATATCATAATGTTCATTTATGTACATATGTTGCATCATGTTGCATTACCGTAAAATTTTAAATTCATATAATGGTATATTTAATCAACTTAAGACAAAGTATGCATGTGTGTCTTGATAAATGGAAAATCATATAAATATCTATTTTTCTTGATACAATGTTCAAATAACGTTCTAGAATCCATTAACTATCAATTACAATTATGATATATGCATAATTCATAACTAGGAGTTATATTTCTACCACACATATGCACAATGGATACATGTTGTCATGAAATGCATATATACCTATTGGTTCCTTTGATCTTATCATGTTTGAGATGATAACTTGTCATAAATTGTCACCATATCTCAAGATTAAATAACTCAAACGATGGCCAAATATCTCATATACACACACACACACACACACACACACACACACAAACTAAAAGTCATATGTATGTGTAGTCATGTATGTATGTGTATTCATCTATGTATCATAATAATTAACTACAATAAATGATCAAGGTTTCAAAGAAACCAATGAATATATTTCTCTGTTATGAAATCTCTAAAAGGAAAAGACCATGGTAGAGAGAAAATTTAATTTAGAGAAAGAAACAAGTAAAATATCCAAATAAAACACCATAATTTGAGGGATCACTCTGATACTAAATGTAAGCTTAAAATTTAATGCATAATAAAATAGAACTTGCCTTTGGCCATGGTGATTATATTTGATGTAGGAAATCCTTACGAATCTAACAAAAAGAACTTATGATTTATCCAAGACTTAATGTGCCAAAGGATGAAATCACATGCAATTTCTTACCCATCTTTATAATGAATTTTCCATCAAGGATCATTAAAGAACTTGAAGTTAATGGGGTGGTTATTTTTGGCTATAACCAACACTTCATGGATGGGAAGTTGCATAACCACATAAATGAGTTTGTGGTAGATTGGGACACAATAAGAAACATTCCTAACACAACCACCATAGAATCCATTCCTTATTGGTTGAAGAAATTATTGCCCAATAAGCCACCCCCATCTTCACAAACCCTAGTAGAAATTTTCATTTGCTAAGGGAAATCCATCGTAGGTTAGAGAGAGTTGCTAGATTAGATTCATTTTCTTATTGTTCTATGTTTTGGAGGTTATGGTAGGAATTTGGTGATGCAATTTTTTGTTAGATTGTAAATTCTTCTCACTTAAAATGTGTTTTTAATGTATAAATAAATTATGCTCCTAAAAATTCTCTAAATCGTTTAAATTGTGGAGAGTTCATAACTCAATCCTTGTAACGAGTTGGTGCCATTGTGACAGCCTCTTAATGTTGACACACTTTGGAACTATGAGAGGGACTTTGTTATTCAATAGTAAATCCATTGAATAGCAGTGATTTCAACTGCATTGAGAAAGAATTTAAATTTTAGCATTATCATAGAATATTATGTTTTCTATTATATTCTCTACTTAATTATATGTTAAGCAAGCTTTACATTTCAACATTGAGTAGTCTTTGTATATTTGACCATTTTAATTAATGAGGGATACAACATTTTCCCCCCTTTTTTCTTCTTTGGTTTGAAGAGAAAAAAAGTGTAAGTGGACCTTTCATTACAAATAGATACTTTTCCATTGTTTTAAGAGGGTGAATCAAAATAACTTGGAGGATTCTATATTGTAGGGTGAGTTTTTTTTGTTGGGTTGATGACAGTTATTATACCATGGTAATCGACAAACACTATAGATTAAAATTATCATACATTGCATTGAGAATTTGGAATGGCAATTTTACATATAAAATAAAATTGAAAAAAGAAAGAAAAAAAAAAAGAGAAATAATGGTGTGGAGTAGTAGAGTCACTTAGTTATAGCCTTGATTTTCAAAAGTATATTATGGATGTGTTGAAGAAGTTTTGGAAAACAATACCACTTTAGATTACGAGAAAAATGGTTTATGGTATGTTTTTTCAAATTTTAGGTGTGATTTTATGTTTTCAATTTTGATTTAAGTGTGATCTATTATAACCACCCAAAAATGTAATAACAATAACAACCATTTGTCAAACAATTAAATCAACTATAATGTATTGATACAATATAATAGTGATAATTCTATCACATAACCATATTTTTCATTAAAATAACAAACACTATCTATATCTTTTATCAAAAAGCAAATATATTAATACTATATTATATCATTAAATAAAAAACTAATAAATTTATTTAAAATCATATAATTAAAAAAACCATACTTTTCATTTAAAAAACAAACACTATAAAAAAAAAACCATATCTTTTATGAAAAAGCAAGCATATTAATACTATATCTTTTATCCTTTTGGAAAAGCAAGCATATTGATACTATATTATAACTTGTAAGAAAAGAATGAATAAATTTATTTAGAATGATATAAATCGAAAGATCAAAGTAACCTATGTACAAAATTCAATGGGAAATGATGCATTTAAATTTAATAGAAATAATTTAGCATAAAAAAGAAAATTGGAAATGGTAATTTTACATATAAAAGAAAATTGAAAACAAAAAAGTAAAACAAAAAAAGGAGAAATAACGGTGTAGAGTAGTAGAGTCATATAGTTATAGTTTTGAATTTCAAAAGTATATTATGGATGTGTTGAAGAAGTTTTGGATAGTGAACTGTAAACCAATACCAATTTAGATTACTAAAAAGTTTATGATATGTTTTCAATTTTTAAGTTTGAGTTTATATTTTCCATTTTGATTTAAATGTGATATTATAGACTTCCAAAAATGTAATAACAATAACAACCATTTGTGAAACAATTGAGTTGATATTAAGACAATATAAGAGTGATAACTCCATCACATAACGATATTTTTCATTTTTTAAAAAAACAGAGTATCTATATCTTTATCTTTTATCAAAAAGTAAACATCTTGATATTATTTTATATCATAATTAAGAAAAACCATATTTTCCATTTTAAAAATAAATACTATAAAAAAATTACAACTTTAATGAAAAAGCAAACATATTGATACTATATCTTTATCTTTATAAAAAAGCAAACATATTAATCCTATATTATATCATTAAAGAAAAAATGAATAAATATGTAAAAGCAAACATATTCATACTATATCTTTATTAATACTTTATTATATCATTAAAAAAATAATAATGAATAAATTGAAAGATCAAAGTAACATATATACAAAATCATCGAGAAAAGATGCATTTAAATTCAATAAAAATAATTTAAGTGTTCTAAACATTGAAACATTTATTTTAAAATATTATTAAATATATGCAAAGAATTTCAATTTAAATAGAAATAATTTAAGTGTTATAAACATTGAAGCATTTACTTTAAAATATTATTAAATATATGTAAAGAATTTCAGTTGCTATTTTTAGAAAAGAGTTCTAATGTGCATGTAAAAAGTTCTAAAAGATTATTTAAATTTAATCTCATTGAGAAACCAACACATTTCCCCAAAAAAATTGTATTTATACAAAAACACCTTAAAACAATTATATCATGACAGTTCGTGACTTGTAATTCAAGTGATGCTTAACTCAATGTGAAATTCGTGTGACTTTTTTAATCCAATCTTGACTTTGTTTGTTTGACATCGGCGACTGTTTTGAGTTTGCTCATTCGGGTTTCCAGGCTCCTACCATCAGCGTAAAAGACAAGGAAAAAGGGGTAAAGTAGTTGCGGAGAGATACTCCCCAGATTACAAAATATATACTATTCAAATCGTTCTTATCTTAAGAAATTAAGGAGAAACGTACGCTGCTGGATTTATCAGTTAATTCCTAGCAACTAAAAAAGTTCATTGCATATTTCAAGAAGAATTGATTAGTGAAAATTAATTAAAATATTTTTTTATTATTTTAATTAATTTTAAAATGAAAATGTTATATAATAAAATAATAAATATTTTTAATATTAAAATAATTATATAAATTAAATATTTAAATATTTTATAATTTTTTTGTTTATTTATTAATTAATGATAATTAAATTAAAATTCTGAAAATATATTTATTATATAATTAATAATTTTTTTAAATCCAAAGCAAAAATAGAAAAGTAAGAAAATGAAATTTTATATTATTTTGCTTTGCTCAGCAGTTTATTATAAATTCTTTTTGGGCTTCAAAATTTAATTAATAAATTATAGAAATTAGAAGGGAATTCTAGACTTGGAGTACGTTTTAAAAGTATTTTTACTTCGTTGGTTAAGAACTTTTCTTACTCAAACTTAACTCTTCTTACTAAAACTCAAAATAATAGATTATTTTAAAATATTAATAGAAGATAATTTTAAAGTAGTGATACATTTTCTATATTTAAAAAAAAGGAAGTTATAAATTTGCTCAAAAAGTTATTTTTGGCTGGAATATAGTGATTTTTCTTTAAAAAATTAATCATATGAAAGTGGAAATAGATTCATGACCATCAAAATAAAAACCCTTCAATATCAAAAATCTTGAAATTTAACCACTCAGATTTCTCAAAATTTCTAAACATATGATGCGAAAATTTCCACTACTTTTCCACCTAATTTAAATGAATTAAAAAAACAAACATATATTTGGTTACTGATCCTTTTAATATAAAAAAAAATACGGAAAATAATGCAGGATGACTCGATGATTTCCGACGCATTTTTTACTTATGCAGAGTCCATTAATTAAAACTGGAAAATATTTCTATTGTTCCGATTTTATTCCAAATATTCCATGAAAGTATCAGCGAGGTGAAAATACTTCTTCCTAAACCGCCCGCTGAGAACTAATGTTCCGATCACACTTCCAAATCCTGTTACCAAACCAAATCCTAACCCAACTTCCCACGATTCCCACCACTGCACATTCTCGTCCCTATCGTCATCCTCCTCTCCAGTGTGTTCGCCGCAGTTTGTTGCAAGGGGAAGCCCACACAGCTCTGGATTACCCCAGAATGACTTTGCCTCAAATGTGTTGAATTGCGCTCCATTTGGAATCCTCCCTGACAGATTGTTATTTGATAGGTTTAACCAGCTCAGGAACTTCAGATTTACAAGCGTTATAGGTATTTTCTCCTCCAACTGGTTCCATGACATATCTAAACTTTCCAAATCGACCATGTTACCGAATTCTTGGGGAATCTGTCCAGTAAAATGATTATGTGATACATTCAACATGATGAGGCCCTTCAGATATCCAATCTCCTTTGGGATGTCACCTGTAAGGCTGTTTCCTGAGAGATCCATAAAAGTGACAGTCCAGAGGTCGTAGAAAATATACTCCATGTACTGACCCTTAACCATCAGATCAACCATATCTGTATGGTACTGTCCATATCTAAGATCGATCGACTGAGACCTTGTGAAATCTTCATTCTTCATTGTTGATAAGTTTGAAAGCTGTCGTGGTATCGAACCACACAGATTGTTCATTCCCAGATCAAGAATTTGGAGTTTCTGAAGGTATCCAATCTGGATAGGTATCTCACCTTAAAAATTATTTGACCTGAGACTCAGTATGCGGAGCATCGAAAGATCCCCAATCCATTCAGGCACTCTCCCTGATAGATTGTTTCTACTTAGATCCAAAATTTCAAAGTTTTTGCAATTTTGCAGAGACAGGGGAATCTTTCCACTCAACATGTTGCCATTGATGTGTAATACCTGAAGTTTGTTCAGTTTTCCCAGTTCCACTGGTATCTGCCCCTGAAATTCATTATTTGCCAGATTCAATACCTTGAGAGAAGAGCAGTTACCTAAATGTGAAGGCAGTTGGGCAGAGAGCCTATTGTCTGAAAGATCCAGAGCTTCAAGATACTCTGTTTGCTCACAAATGCAAGGAGGAATCTGCCCGTCCAGTTTATTGGATGCCAAGAACAAGAAACTAGAAGACTTCAACATCGTGCACATTTCTGGCGGGAGTGGACCTGTAATATTATTAGTTGAGAGATCAAGTTCCACAGGGAATCCTGCGGCAGAACTTGGTGGATGAGGAAGGCCGCCATGGAATTGATTGGCTCGTAACTCCACCTGCTTCAATGATGTCGACGAGTCATAAAGCTGTGCTGGTATTGACCCTGTCAACTGATTATACGATAGGACCAACCTCTCGAGCTTGGGAAGATTCCACAGCCATGAAGGGATTTCTTCACTGATACTATTATTGGTCAGATCCAGGATTGTAATAGAAAGTTGAGTTCTCAGGAAAACAGGAAACGACGGCTTTATTTGACAAACAGATAATATCAACACATCTAGATCAAATGGCGGATTCCACGCGGAGGTGATGTTGAATTCTAATTTGTTATTCGACAGGTCGAGATATTTCAGATTATTGAGGCCTCTGAGGTGAGACTCTGTGATTGCTCCGTTCAAAACGTTGTGGGTAAGACTGATGTTGGTCACTTTAGACAACAAACCTAAGGATACAGGGATAGACCCTG
The DNA here is from genome assembly GCA_034641835.2 of Pinus albicaulis. Classification (NCBI taxonomy): domain Eukaryota; kingdom Viridiplantae; phylum Streptophyta; class Pinopsida; order Pinales; family Pinaceae; genus Pinus; species Pinus albicaulis. The sequence continues at coordinate 1,711 of MU968533.1, read as the reverse complement.
TCAAATGGTTGTAACCCAGGTCTAGTACAGTAAGGGAGGGGAGGTGCCCCAATGCTTCTGGTATCACTCCATTCAACCTGTTTTTTTGCACTTGTAGCTGAACCAGAGATGATAGATTTGCTATAGAAGGTGGTATAAAACCGGACAAACTATTGTTTGGCATCTGGAATATTGTTAGTTTCTTCCATTTTCCCTGAAAAATCTGAGAAACATTCCCCCTAATTTTATTGTTTCCCAAATAAATCCTTTTCAAATAAGGAAGCCGGGAGAGGCTCTCAAATGGAAGAAATCCATTGACATTTGCACTGCTCATCTGCAGGGAGACCAAATTAGTCATATTCCCTAACCAACTAGGGAATTCAGAGTGAAATGCGTTTCTATCAAGATGCAAGACTTGTAGGAAGCCAAGGTTCTGCAGGGAAGAGGGAATGGAACCTGTCAGTCCGCAGTTTGACATTGAAAGATTTCTGAGCTGATAAAGCCGACTTACTGATTCTCCCCATGAAGACGACATTACCGAGAGATCAACTCTGTCAAGAGAAAGATGTTCCAAGGCCGTGAGATTTGTAAGCCACAAGAGATCGTGACTTGTCAACACAGAAAGCTGCGAGGAGGACAGATCGAGTACCGTTAAGCTAGACAGATTTCCGAGCTGCCATGGAATGGTACTTGCAAATCCTGATGTGGACAGATTGAGGTATGTCAAATATTTCAAGAGGCCCAGCTCTTGGGGAATACGTTGACCTGTAAAATTATTGGAGCTTACATTCAAACTCTGCAAATCCCTTAACCCAACCAGTTGTTCAGGAGAGAAGGCACCGCTCAAATTGCAATTATGCAAATCTACCGCAACAACATGGCCGGTCCGTTTGTCGCAGGAAACACCTTCCCATTCACAACAACTTAATGAAACATTCCAAGAAGCCAAAAGTCGGGCAGGATCATGCAAAGGGGATTTAAAAGCCAAGAGAGATTGCATTTCGTAATTCGAACAGTTCGTTTCAGAAGAAACAGACGTGAATATACCAGTAGAAACTATGCAACATATGAACAGCGGGATTAAAAAACTGTGTAAGCTTCTTTGGACAGTACCTGTAAGTGGCGGTTCTTGTTTCGAAGATGTGTATCTGCATTGAATGGTCCCTGTTATCGTCATCATAGTGATTTTATGTGGGCGCCTGGTATCTCAGAACTGCTATCCCATTCTGAAAATGATACAACATGGTAGATAGCATAATAGGCTGCGCAAAGGAAGAATGGAGAATTCACGAAATTCACTTCTTTAACCAAATGGTTTCGTGATATTGAAGGGGCCATTTTGGAACGAACTGGTGATATTAGTTTTTTTTGGGCAAATACCGTGTGAATGTGCATATTCTAATTCATATGTCTTTCTGTGTCAATACAGTTTCCTTCTGCGAATTTGACCAATTCGTGGATTTTCTTCGCGAGTGGCGGTCTAATCTACTCAACTTTTTCTGTTTTTTTTTGTTTTTAATGTGAATATTCCGTGTGCTTCTGCCAGAAATCCTGGTCATCACCCGTTCCCACAGAAAAGTTAGGGCGTTGTTTACGACGTCACAATTTTGCTCTAAACGTCAATTTTTTCCCGGAATTTGGCCATGTTTTGTTTCAAAAAATCGAACCTGTTTAAATTAATTTTTATGTTGAAAATAGATTAGTAATATCAATAAAATTTAGGAGATTCAAA
>JAXQQM020093328.1:0-10323 GCA_034641835.2 Pinus albicaulis | reverse complement strand
ATGTTACACCATTTTTTGGTCATCTAACTTATTACCATTAGATGGACCCAAGTACACCATGTAAGACCAGTTTTACCCTAAGTAAAACCGCTTTCACTATGTTAAAACAGGAAACCCCAAAAGGAAATATTAAACAAACCTATATTTGTTTGATTTTCCTCATGGAATAATTAATTAAACCATAATTTAATTATTATTTCCAGTCATGTTTAACCCAAAAACAAAGAAATTAATTAGATAAACCTTTATTTATCTTATTATTTTCTAGGAATAATTATTTAAATCTTGTTTAGATAATATTCCTTGTTAAATATGACCAAATCACCCACAAATAATTAAATAAATCATTATTTATTTAATTATCCTTCAACCACTTCCTTAAAAGATAAATAAATCATTTATTTATTTATTATTAACAAATAAAGGGATTTGACCCAAGTCAAATACTTTTTCCCTCCAACAAATATAATAAAATATTCCATAAAAGGTGGATCTAGATTTGGTTAACATTATTTTAATCATGCACCAAGATCTAGAATGACCCAATATTTTGTTATAAATAGGAGGGTTTTCCTCATCATTCTTCACCTTTTGTTGCCTACTAGATCACTCTGGATCTATACACTTGGTCTCATTTTCCATCATTTTGCTCCCATTGAGCTTCATATTTGCATTGGGTTTTCTACACCTACAAGAGAGAGAAAGCTTAGATCTGAAGTGCCGAGGACTACAAAGAACCCATCCCATTGAGGAGAGCTGGATACACCTTCTTGTTTTCCTCCCAGGTGCCCTGTAATATAAAATTCTTTCAAAAATCGTGTTCTTGTCTTGTCTGTTGGATGCATGGAGCAAACCCTTTATTTTACTGCTTAATGTCTTTCCATTTATAGATCTGGTTGTTGCAGCATTTTAATTACTAATCGCAGATCTGAAGATGTTTGGCAGCCTCTATTGTTGTTAGGGCTATTAGTTATGCGTAGCTAAAGTGGTTCTTTTTCGTACACTTCGACGAAGAATTCATACTAACAAATAGCGACTCCACACGGGTTTTAAATTACGACCGCTGTCGTTTTTCATATTCCTGCATATCCAGCTACTTCAGGCCCTAGGGCTTCTTTTCAGCTGCTTAGTTTTCCTCTTTTTATGTCATTTTTCTCACATAAAAACCTAAAACATTAAAATTTCTAACTTCCGTGTGTTTACGCAGCTATTGCGGGTAACCGACACAGTAGCACACGAGGCGGCAACTTTTACGAAAATATGCCGCAGAGACAACCGGAGCGGGGGTCGCACTTTTTGGCCCTAAACACACGGCTGTGGACCTTCGGAGTCACACTTTTCGACTGTTTTGCGACTGCACTCAAACTCAGGTCGAACCTGCGACTTGTCCTTTTTCGGCAATTTTTACGCCGGAGGTTACGGGTTAAATAGCTGCGACACGCCAGGAATCATAATGTATCATCCTCGGCCTTGACCAAGATCGATGCATTTTTACTCCGGCACAAGTGGAACCCGAAGCCCCTTGGAACTTCAGTACCCTCCACTTTTTGTGGAAGAGTTTTAGTTGTTTCGTAGTCGGTTTCAGAGCTTTTGCCCCCTCTTTTTCCAGATCTGGTACCTCCCTTTCAGATCCATTGAAATCGGCCTCTTTTCCTTTCAAATCACCTCTTGTCGTTTTGTTTGGACCTCCTTTGACGGCCTCCACCTCGCCCCCTCCGGTTTTTGCTGATTTCCTTCCTTTTTCCAGCCACCTTGCCTCCGTCTCTTGGCTGTGATCTGCACCTCTTTCCTACAGCTTTATCCTCCAGATCCCTATCCCTTTCGACCCTAGATCTGTTGAGCTCTTTTTGTGTGTGTTTTACATAGTTTTTCCCCTTTCTTTTCAGCATAGTTGTGAGAGACCCACCTTCTGGGGTTAGATAGATGCATATGTAGCTGTTATTTCTCTGTTATTTCAGCATTTTATTCTGTTCTCTGTAGGTTTATTTTCAGCTACGCGGCACACTTTTTCTTGCTCTCAACAACGGAAAGGGTTTAAAAATTAAAATTAACGCACGCCACACACTGACCCTAAGTGAAGAAGCGCCTTAACACCGCCCGGCAAAGACTCTAAAATCAATTGTCACTGCACCTTTTCTGCCCTTGACCGTAATTGATTCTGTCCCCTTGTTGCCCCTATCGGTTTCCTTCTTCCTGTCATCATTGCGCCCTCAAGGCGCCTTTCCCGGAGACTTCTTGGCCTTCACCCTCAGTTTCCGGTTGATCGACCTGCTCCGCACCGCCGTCGTCGAGCCAGTCCACCTTCGAGTCCGCACTCCGACTCCTCCCCTGATTCATCGGGTCCTCCTTCTCCTCCTGGTTCTCCCCCTGTCACCTTCACTATGTCTGGTCCAGGGCCTAACGCTAGCGGTTCTTCCGGCCCCAATGCCGGCCCTACTACTAGCGGAACCGCCACAAGCACTTCCCCCGCCACCCCTGTGCTACCGTATATTGCAGGCCTCAGCCTCCCCGATTTCCATCAGTTGATCAATGACCCCATTCACCACAATGCTAACTGGCCCGCTATGCCAACCAAGCTCCCCTCAGACATCCCTAAGTTTGAGGGCCTTAATGGAGAAGATCCAACCAACCATGTCCGATCTTTCCATATGTGGTGCTCCTCCAATTCCATTACCGATGACTCCATCCGTCTTCGTTTGTTCCAACGCACGCTTACCGGCGAAGCTTCTAAATGGTATGTCGAACAAGCCATCTCTTCCCATACCACATTCGAGACTCTTGCCCAAGCCTTTTTGTCATACTTCCAGCTCACTCTCCGATACGACACTGGCACGGAGCTCTTGACTTCCTTTAAGCAATCCTCTTCCACACGCCTTTCTGCCCATGTTCAGGAATGGCGACGAAGACGGAGCTTATGTCGAGCCCCTCCCTTTGAAGATCGGGTTTACATGGAATGGTTCCTTCGCACCCTCCCGTCTCCCATCGGAAAAGATGTCGCCTCTCACTTTCCTCAATCTGAAGAAGCCGCCCTCCAAATAGCTTTAAAATATGACCTGATCTACGCTCAATCGGGTTATGTTTATACCGTTCTGCCTGACATCCCCAGGCCCGGTGGCGCTAACGCCCCGGGGGCATCTCATTCCGCCGATGGTATTGTTGGATCTCTTTCCCACCCATCTGCTCACCCTCCTATGGGCTATGGTCTCCCTCAGGGAGGGGCCAGCACCTCAAGCACTCTTCCCCCTCCCGGCAACATGTATCCAAGATACGGCATGCCTCCTCCTTTTGCCCAACCTCCTGCTTACCTCAATGTCGCCCAACCCAACCCTTACTTTTATCCACAGCCTGGTGCGCCAGCTCCTCCAGCATATGCGCTTCCGCCTCCCTTGCCTCCTCACAACCCGCAACAACACTTACAACCCCCTCCAGGGCAAGTATTTGCACAGCAGGGTGCGATTAATCCCCCTTCTTCTCAAAGAAGGCGGAGAGGCAACCAGAACCAATCTGCCCCTGGTAACCGAGGACCCAATTCTGGTGTGGACCCTAACACTAGCAACCAGCAACCGGGCATTCCGCCCAAGCCGGACAGGCCGCTTCGCACAAACAAGCCCTGTTCGTGTTGCAGCGTTTATGGTCATTACACTCACGATTGTCCCCTTTTACCCCAAATGCGGCAGATGTGGGAGTCTCAAGCCACATTGCGCGGACAACATGCCTCACTCCATACTCCTCCTAATGTGGCCACTACTCAACCAGCTGTGTTTACTGATCCTTTCCCTCAACAAGGATTCGTGGCTACCCAACCACCCGACAGCCAGGTAGCCGCCCCCCCTTCCATTTCTGGTTCCTCTGATTACCAGATCCTTATGATGCACTCCGATCCTTCCCCATCCGTCGATCTTCACCTTCAAACTCGGTCTCGCCAGTACTCCAAGCCTCCTGCTCAGTCTGCTCCCGAGCCTCCCTCTTCAGGTTCTACAGAGCCTCTTTCGACATCTAGTGGCCCCTTACACATCCCTCAACCCAAAGTTGAGGTTCATCCAAAGATTCCAAAGGGCCCATTACGCCGAAATGCTGCTTCCGGTCGAGCCGCTCAATCGTGTAGTATAGTAGATGATTTGGCGCAATCCCCTGCTGCCATTTCCACACTGGAACTCCTCCAGTCGTGCCCTTCTCAAAAGAAGGCTCTACTATCTGCCGTGGGCGCTGTTGATCCTGCCGATGACCAAATGATTGTTTTCGACGCCACTCAATCGGACCACCCTCCTCTTCCTCCTTCCGTTGCTTTCCAAATCCCAGTCAAAATCCGGAACGCCAATGTATCCCGGTGTATAATTGATGAGGGGGCATCCACCTGTGTGATGTCCGCTTCGGTTTGGAAGCAACTCGGATCCCCTGAGCTGGCCCCTTCCACGATCACCCTTCGAGCGTGGGACGATCATGCCTCCCAGCCTATTGGCCTGTTTCGTAATTGTCCCATCACCCTAGCCGGTAAGACTGTTTGCGTTGACGTCGAAGTCATTGACGCCCCTCTAGACTACAACATTCTATTGGGGCGAAGTTACACCTATGCCATGTCTGCTGTCCCATCCGCGGTTTTCCGCAAGATGTCTTTCCCACATAATGGGAAGATAGTCACCATTGACCAGCTATCTTATCATGAGCCGCCGTCTCCGACCTCCTCCGAGACGACCATCTCTTCTGTGGCCAACAAGCAAACCGTCGATTCTTTGACCAGTGTCTCCCCTGGCGTCTATAAAGATTCCACCCTGCTTGGTACTTTTCCTCATCTTCCTCCTCCTCCTGTCACTGATCCCAGCTTTTCGAATGTTTGCATGATGAAATCGTCTCAGGCTGCCCATAAGCGGCCTGCCTCGGCTAGTCAGCAACCTCCCCCCCGCCCTCCGCAACCCGCTCCTAGCCATTCATCTCAGCCAGCCGGACCTCCTCCTTCTGGCCCTCCCCCTACAGCTGGTATCCCTGAACCTCTTTATCCTCCCGGATCGGTTCCTCCTGGCCTCAACCATCTTGAAGCCGTCCCTCCTGGTCGTTTCCCTGCTGGGCAGATCCCTTTCTTAGCTCCCCCTCCCGGAGTATATTATGTCCCCGTCATGGCCACCCTCTCCCTCCCTAACTTAACCTTGGGAATTCCGGTCTGGTACCTTGATCCCCCAGCCGCCACCCCTCCTGGTCACCCCAAACCTTACATGGCTTTGACACTGGTTCAACCGGTCCCCCTCGCTTCCTCCATTGCCCCTGTGCCTCCCGCACCTCCACAGGACCCTTCTCCTGTTGTGACGGCACCCGGGAAGAAAGGCAAAGCCCGCAAGGGGGCACCCAAAGACAAGACTACCACGACTGACCCGGTCCCTTCCCCTCCCGCAAAGCCTTGCGCTTTGTGTGATGTCACTGGTCATGCCACCCATGCTTGTCCTGAGTTGCCCCGTATCCAGCCCATGGTTAAAGTCGCGTTCCCCGAGTCTACGGTCCCTGAAGCCCCCGTTCCTTCGTCATCCGTAACCAAGAACCCCAAGACTCTTCGCACCAACAAGCCTTGTGCTTTGTGCGGCGTTCATGGTCATTACTCCCACCATTTTCCTCACCTGACGCACTACCGCGCCTCTTTAGAGGTAATCCGAGAGTATGAGGTTGAACAGAATCAATCCGCCTCTCCTATCCTCGCGCAGTACGCTTCAGGTCAACCGGAGGATCCCCCCGCTCCCATCGACATTCCCCCCCCTGATGTTCAGATGACAGAGTCTGCTGTAACCATCCTTTACCTATCTTCTTCTGCGAGACACTCGGAGCCCAGCCCGTCTGCATCCTCCCCTGTTGTGTCCCTTGATCACCCTGTTCCTCCTCATACCCGAGATCACTCCACTTTTGTCTCTGTTGACCTCCGCAGCCCGAGTCCTCATCATGTTTCCGATAGTCCTCATACAACACCTTGTCTGAGTCTTGGTCATCCTGCCCCTTACACTCCCTCCTGCGATTGTCGACCGATGACTTCTGTACACTCACGCTGCCGTCATTTCCTTTCATCCCATCATTTATTTTCTTGTCACACCATTCTGCAGGACCCCCCGTCCACACCCTTTATCGGCTACGCCGATGGTGCAAGTCGCTACTCCAGGAATCTAGCCTCGGCAGGTTGGGCCATCTTCACCCCCTTGCATGCCCTTGTTCTCTCTAACGGGGTATGCATTGGTTCTGCCACCAACAATCAAGCCGAATATGATGCAGTGCGTGGTCTTTTAGCCGATGCCCTCTTTCATCGCATCCTCCATCTGCACGTTCCTTTGGATTCCCTGCTTCTTGTAATGCAACTAAATTGTGTTTATCATGTGCATAACCCTGTGCTGTTTAGACGCTATTTACGAGTGAAAATCTTAATACGTGCGTTTGAAACCATAACTTTCAACCATGTACCTCGAGAACAGAATCACTATGTAGATAGTATTGCAAACCATGTTCTAGATTGGCATTTATCACACACATTTCATACAAGACAATAACATTAAATCAACCCTCAAAAGACGATGCATATCCATAATATGTGTCGCAAAACATATGTTTAGAGTCCATCTACTCTGATACATACGACATGCCCATAGCATGTTACAAACAAAAACCCAAAACTGGGGGCACCACCTGCCCTTACATACATCATAGGGGGCACCACATGCCCCTACCCCTAATCACTATCTGGAGGATCTCGAGCCAATGGCTCTGCCCCTGCAGCCTGTAGATCGCGCATCGCCTGACCGGCTATCGCCATGCGCCGCATGACACCTCGCCACTCCGAGGGTACACCAACACACGGCTCTATGAACTGGTCGTCCAAATCCTGCCACCCGCGCTCTGATACTCCGGTCAACAACCGTTCGCATCTACGTCGGATATCCTCCAGCAGGGCAGCTGCATCCTCATTCTGCACCGCTCTTGATCCTGTAGCTCCAACTGCTGCCGGTCGTCCCATATATCCGGCCGGTTTCACCGGTGCTATATCTGCATACCAAAAGTACATGAATCAGTACCTTACATTACTATTCAACATACTTTAACATGCCCATACAAGAATAGCAATTGGTCACTTACCATCGGGCCCCCAGACTCGACCAGGCGGAAGTGGCAGGTCCGGATCTCCACAATAGCTCATCCCACTATAGGGATAGTCATCTATGTACAAAGGCATCTGATCCCAATGGGAAAAAAACTCCGGTCGAAATACTCGCCCGACCGCCCCTCCTCCTCCTCTGCACAGTAGCCGTCCCCATCGACGCATCCTGGGCTCCCTTGGGCCCCCATCTGGAAGCTGTACATGAGGCCTCAAGGTCGGGATCTTCTCAAAGAAGAAGGCGCACAACAAAGTCCCATATGAGCAGTCATGGTTCACCTGCCACCTGCATAGTGACAATTGTCGCTTTAGCGACACCAACAGCATTTGGGCCCACCCATAGTAGGTCCCACCCAATACACTTTCCACTAACATCATCTGCCCCCCAGTGATGTGATGGAACGCCTGGCTGCCCAGGATTCGCAGCACAGCTGCGGCCACTGCACGGGTGTCTAGCCTCTCTAGATCCCCGATTGGTATTCGAGTCCCCTTGACTTGGAGACCCGGTCGACAATGGCGTTCCACGAACTCCATGATATGTCGCCCCCGCGGCAACACTGGCTGTGTGTTTCCCACCATCCCCAGTGGCGGGAGACCAGTCAGGAAGTACACGTCCTGGACCGTCAGTTCGATCCTGTGCCCCTGCACCACAAAGATCTCCTGATCTGGATCCCAATAACTGATAATCCGGGCCAGTAACGGTTCCCCTGCCCTCATCAATGGGTTCTCCACAAACTTGAGAACCCCAAATCTGGCCAATACACGGCGGACGCCCTGATCTGCCTGGATCTCTGTCTGAAGTGTCCCCAGATATCTCTCTCTCCAGTTGACCCGTAACTCTGCCATACCTGCACAAACACATCATTGTTGTCAGCTTTCCGAACGGGAAAACCATCACCAAACACCAAAACCCAACTTCCAGCCATAAAACAGCACCAGCACTCCCTCATCTCCCAGGTCGCAGTTTTCTGCCATTTTCTGGACCAGGTCACACTTTTTGCCCTCAAATCTGCGTCCTAGGTCGCACTTTTCGCCCCAAAAAGTGCGACCCGGCCGTAGAGATGAAGGAGGGGTTGTTTCTGGGATTTTGGGCCCTAAACTGAACAAGTAATCCATCAAAATGCAAGAGAAAGGTTAGGCCTCCTACCTCCAACTGACGGATCTCGATTCCAACGGTCGGTTTGTCCGCTACGTTCGCCGCAAGATTTAGGGCCTTCTCTCCTCTCCACATTCACCACAACAACAATAGCAAATGAATGATTTTGGAGGGAAAACTGCCTTATTAAAAGAGAACCACTGTTTCTTCTTTCGACTGCTGCGACCACACCGTAGCCCTGTTCGACGATCCGTCAACACCGCTGGCAAGCTCTCACCGAGCTCTCAAATGGGTTTCTGTTAGTTTTTGGTGATTTGATACTTCACCTGGGCACATTTTGTCCAAGAAGGGTCACTTCACCGCTCCTTAAAATCGAATTTCCTCACTTACGACACTTGTACTTGGGGCACCATATTGCTCCCTTACTTGTCCACGTCCGTGTCGATTTTCGTCATGAGTTCCCACTTTGTACTCATGCTTCCGGGTCCCCCATTAGGGTCCTTACTGTGTGGCAGGACCATCGAGTCACCCTTGTTTAGAGCATCCAAGTTGAGTCATCATTGCATCCATGGAGTCTATACCACGTCCCTTTGCACCCCACTATAGCCCTCCACCCTTCATTGCTTGGTCTCTCTCTTGTGTCGCACATTATGACCTTCAGTCTCACTATCCCCTATCCCTTATGATCTTGTGTCAGTGGCTCCCATGTCATCCATGATCTTTATGCTCTGACAAGGGAAGTCGTCCATTCGATACTCAGTCCTTCCCATTTCCACTATCGTCATTAGTGTCAGTCTGTCCGTCGCTCTATTGTTTTCTCTCGTGCCTTAGTTGAGGATCTCTCATTGCCTCACCTATGGCGGACCTCCTTCTGTCGACATCAGCACATTCATTCCAGAAGCCAGGTCTAGAGGGCGGTGTACCTTGGTTCCAGCTTCCACTCTTGTTCGGTGCCTTGGATCAGGCAGGGGGATCTCTCATTTTCCTTTGACTTGATTGTTTCTCCAGCTCCTTTCAGCATGATCGAGATTCGTATACTTGACGGTCCAGTGACCCAGCAGCAGCTCTTGATGATTCCCGGGTATGTGTGAGATGTCTCAACCCTCATGAGGGGGTGGCCCTATAGGTAGCCCCCCACATGCCCGGATGACCTCTTCTTTGCAGCCTTTGATGCAGCTCCAGATATTTGATGATGTTGGCCTTAGCCACTTGCAGGACCTCTTTGATTTGCATGTATCAGTCAGATTTTGTGAGCCCTTCCCCATTTACAGGGGGCATTTGGGTTGTATTTGTATCTCATGTACTCAGATATTATTGTATCAGTCCTGGCTGTTATCCCAAGCACAACATGTATGTGGGATTCCTCATTGTATTTTTATCTGGCTCATGATTATGCCAGCTGTACTTTATGGTTCGGTCCCTTGTTTACTAGACACACTATTCTTTTGTACTTTGTCTCGGCGGGCATAGGTATGCCTCCCCCGCCGCCTTCAGCACAGGTACCCTCTCATAAAAAGAGACTTGTTGCACCTGCGAGTCTCGTCTCCTCAGGGTCTAGTCCTTCAGCACACTATCTACCTCACCTTTCTCTCTCTGACTTCCCTTTTGTTGTCTAGTGATTTTGTTCTTACAACGTACTTCGGTCATACGATTTGCTCCTAACACTCGCACGCTGGGGGGCAATCTGTTACACCATTTTTTGGTCATCTAACTTATTACCATTAGATGGACCCAAGTACACCATGTAAGACCAGTTTTACCCTAAGTAAAACCACTTTCACTATGTTAAAATAGGAAACCCCAAAAGGAAATATTAAACAAACCCATGTTTGTTTGATTTTCCTCATGGAATAATTAATTAAACCATAATTTAATTATTATTCCCAGTCATGTTTAACCCAAAACCAAAGAAATTAATTAGATAAACCTTTATTTATCTTATTAATTTCTAGGAATAATTATTTAAATCTTGTTTAGATAATATTCCTTGTTAAATATGACCAAATCACCGACAAATAATTAAATAAATCATTATTTATTTGATTATCTTCCAACCACTTCCTTAAAAAGATAAATAAATCATTTATTTATTTATTTTTAACTAATCAAG